>APFE030197714.1:55479-210700 GCA_000404065.3 Pinus taeda | reverse complement strand
AGCTGAAAAAAATAAATTTGCTGAAAACACAAATTCTGGAAATTTTACAGAATGCTGGAAATTGCAGAAATAAAAATCAGCAGTAATAAACAACCATTAAAACACTGATATTTTTAGTCAATGTGACCCTAGAAAAACCCCCTACAACTCTTGGGGAAAACCAGTTTGAGAGCTCTTCTTTATTTCTGAAAAATGTCTTTTTACAGTAAGAGAAATATTCAGCAAAAATCAGCAAGCAAACTTTTACAACTTATCTCGGCCTTGCTGAAAAACTGCCTTGCTGAAACTTCGCTGTTGTTACTGCGCTGCTGAAACTCCGCTGCTGATATTCCGCAACTCACTGTCCAGAAATCTCCCTTTCTCTCTTGCTCTCCTTCTCTCAATCTGCTCATGAAAGAATTGAATCGAATGTGATCTTTTCCTCCCTTAATATAACTCCAAATGACTTTTGGGTGATCTAAGTGACTTTTGGGTGATCCCTAAATCCAATGGCTGAAATAGATTTAGATCAATGGCTGAGATTAAATGCACATTTAAATCTCACTTTCTATTTTTTAATTCACCCCACTTTAATAAAGACCCACTTAGTCATTTATTTCCAAAGTCACTTTTCCTTTCTAATTTTTCATTGACTTTATAAAAGTCACTTTAAAATTAGACTTAGTAACTTTATCACTTAAAGTCACTTTTAAATTAGATTTTAACTTTATAAAAATTATAAAGTCACTTTAGGAGAAAAATTAAAATCTTTTGGACACTTTTCCCTAGGCCAAAGATCAAAGCCTAAGGGAACCACTTGTCCTCCGGTACCAAATTTCAACAAGCATCGAGCAATCCCTGAGAGGATCTGTCGGGAATCAAGCACCATATTGGGTCCCTCCCATTAAAGACTAGAAAGGTCAAGTTCTGGTAAGGAAAGGAGTCTGTGTACTCTAGTGGCTTGGGGGATCCATGAACCACCCTACCAAACATTGTTCTGTTTCAGGAGACTCAATTTGAGATCCTCATTGTAATTCTATACTTTAAAGACACAATAAAAGAAGGCCACCACTGAAAGCTGGACCGGAGACGTAGCCTTGGAGGATAGGGTGCCGGTAAACTCCTTATTAATTGTTGTGCTCTTGTATTTGCTTATTGTGTTTCTCTGTTGTTTTCCATATTTCCAGTGTTTGTGTATTTTTCAATCTGATCGATTCGTTGCCTAAAATCACATAGACACACACTAGCACATGAGTCTATAATACCTTCATTCAATAGTTAATTCATTGAGGTCACTCATATGGTGATTATCAGATCACTTCACCCGACAGAATTCCCACTGATTCCAACCAAGATGGGCTAAGCTCGGCTATTTCCGCACTGGTCCTACGTCAACCCTGCGTCATGTTCTCTGCCCTTTGCGTCAACTCTCCCAGTTGTTCCAGTAGTTCTCGTTTGTTCCGGCAGTTCACAGCAGTTCCGGTAGTTCCCGACAATTTCAGTTGTTCTGGCAGTTCTGGATTCTGCGTGACTGGTAACTTTTCTGCGTCAGCTCTCCTGACTTCTGCACTGCCTCTCTGCAAGCTCCCTCCGCCTCTTTGTCAATATTCTCTGAAAAGTCCTTATGGATTCTCACTGCCCCTCAGTTGCTGAATGTTCACTTAGCACGAATTTTTTAGTTTCCTAGCCCCATGAATTGAACTCTTGATCAATTCTCTCTCTGTGTGTGTATTTCCAAATGAACCCCAAACCTCCATTTTATACTTTTCCTGTTGAGCCTTCAACGATCGAGATTAAGTTTCTAATCAATGACTAAGATTAAAACATGGCTTGATCCATCTTATAGATCATTCTCACCCACATTTTGATTAATACCCATTAATATTTTGATTTTCCTAAGTTTGGACTTAGGAACCTGATTAAAAATATTAATTATTTAATAAAATACAATCTGGGTGGAATTTCACCAAACGGTTTCTGAGTTCTTTAGAACTCATGTGCCTTAGCCTCTCCACCAATTTTCAAGGCTAGAGCACTTCCGATACTACCAAAAACTAACACTCCCTCTTAGTGAGGAAAGTGCTCTAGCAACAATGTCCACCTGCATGCTACTTTGTTTTTGAGGCACCTCCTTTTGGCACTGTTGTTGCCACCAACACTGTGCTATTGCTGCTACTGTACTGCTGCCCATTACATTGCCACTACCACTGCTGCATCTTTACTACAACTTCCTGTCAAATGCTGCATCTGCTATGCTGCTAGCACTGCCCCTGCTAACACTGCATTTGTATTGCAACTCAGTTGTTGAGAGAAGCAACTGAAAAACATCCAAAATTAGTTGAATTTGACTGTGTTCAACATAATACAATGAATGTTGGTATTTGACTGTTGCTGGTTCTGACCCTCCGAATCTTTTGCGTTGCTGCTGACTCTTGCACTGTGCCAACTACACTGCTGCCAAGCTTGCTCTTCGCTAAACAGTGTCTGGTCCCAAGCCACTACGTTTGTTCTCCAAACACACCACTGCATCATCTGACACCAAGTCCATCTCGGTACTTCTGAATCTTGGGCTCCTGTAGCAAGGAATTGATCTAAGAGGTGGACTCCTCAAGGATCCTGCGCACATGTAGTCCTCTCAAATACAACTCAATATCGCGCCATCTCCCTATTGGAGATGCGTGGGCACTCATGGGAAACTCATCCTCGTCGATCTTTGCTCAAGCAGACATAGGATCATGTTTCTCATCCTTGTCCTTTTTCTTGAAAGGAGACTGGGATACATAGTGGTCCATCTTGCCACCACTGAAACATTTCACCTTCAAAATGTCCTTCTTTTGCTTCGACTTCTGCTATCCCTTCGATGTTAGAGCTGCATTTTCCTCCTCCTCCTTTGTCTTTGTGCCACTCCCATTGCTGCCATTGAGGTTGACCTTCACTAGGTCCCTCCTCAACTGCTGTTGAAGAGCCGCCCAAATCTCCTCCCATGAAGGTAGTTTTTCCCTGCCCAGTATGCTTTGGACAAAAACTTGCCATTCATCTGAGACTCCATTTAAGGCTATCCTCACCATCGCGGTTGGCTAAGGAGTGGACCCCATTGCAGCAAGCTGGTCTCTAGTGTCCTGAAGACACTGAAGATAGAGGTTCACCCCTTCTCCTTTCTACATCAAAGTCTGCTGCAACTTTTGCTCCAAATACATCTTCCGCTGTTCGGAAGAGCCTTCATACAGAGAAGACAAGGCTTCCCACATCTCTCTAGCTGTATCCTTGCCCTGCAAGTGTTAGACCACATGATCTCGAACTCCATCGAGAATGAGCCTCTTTGCCTTCCCTTGCTCGACTTTGTACTTCTTCTTTTGATCGTTGTCAGCAGGAACAACTACATCACTTTTGACGTAGGCCTCGAGATCGTATTCCTCCAGAACAACTAAGATTCTAGTCTTTCATATGACATAGTTGGAAGCACCTTCCAACCTGTCTTGATCTCTGTGCCATGTGATGCCATCTCTCCCAAATGTTGAACTGACTTCTCTGGTCATTGCTTAGCATTGCTCAACAAGTGAGAAATTTGAACTTTCTGGCGGAAAGTTCTTTGAAGAGAAAATTCCCCTTCTATGTGTCTTCGTTTGTTTCCAGCGGATGTTTGCCCCGGCAGAAACTACGCTCTTCAAGCACTATGTTGAGGCTTTGCGTCACTCCCTTTGCCTCTCTAAACTCATGAATTGGAAATCGTACTTCTTTGTCATCTCACTCTGAGAGAGATTTCCATGGCTCTGCTTCTCGGCAAGGACTACACAATCCCTTCAAGGGGATTCGAATTGCTGCCAAGTGCAGCTTTCAGCCTCACTGATCAGCACTAGATCTACTCTTCCTATTTCAAAATCAATGCTTTGATACCATGTGAAAATTTCTAGACTCTAGGAACCCCTTGTGCATCAAATTTTAATTTACTTCACCTACTTGGTTTTTTAAATTGCATTCATCAAGTTATTCTTCTGGATATTGAAGCAAATTACCTCTGCATCCTACAGTAATTAAATATTTGATCTCATGAAACATAAAATAGAGCAAAGAGCAAGATACATAGGACACACTTATTTTTTGACACAATAGTCCCCGGAAATACACAATGCGGGAAAATCGGTGCAACAATTTTGAGGGTTTATTATTATGTAGGAGAAATATCTGAATACAAATGTAGGATACTCATCTAGCAATCCTTTACAGAGAAAATACTGGCGGAAAATCCGAATGAGTTTTACGTCACTTCACCCGGCAGAATTCTGGCTAATTCGGCACAAGATAGGCTAACCTCGACTATTTCTCTGCTTGCTCTACGTTAGCTCTCCCAACTGTTCTGACAGTTCCGGTAGTACCCGACTGTTTTGGCTGTTTCGGATTTTGCGTGACAGGCAACTTTTTTGCATCAGCTCTCTCGGCTTTTGCGTTGCCTCTCTGGAAGCTCTTTCCGCCTCTTTGTCAGTATTCTTTGGAAAGTCTTTTTGGATTCTCACTGGCCCTCTGCTGCTGAATGATCACTTACTCGAATATCTCAGCTTCCTAGCCCCAAAAATCAAACTCTAGATCGATTATATCTCTCTTTGTGTGTTTCCAAATGAACCCTAAGCCTCCATTTTATACTTTTCCTGTTGAGTCTTCAATGGCTGAGATTAAGTCTCTAATCAATGGCTAATATTAAAATATGACTTGATCTGCCTTCTAGATCATTCTTACCCATATTTTGATTAATACCCATTAATATTTTGTTTTTCCTAAGTTTACACTTAGGAATGCCATTAAAAATATTAATTATTTTAATAAAATACAATCCGAGTGGAATTTCACCAAACGGTCTCTGGATTCTTTAGAACTCATGTGCCTTAGCTTCTCCACCAATTTTCAAGTCTAGAGCACTTCTGATGCTACCAAAAACTGACAAAGCAACGTCCTAGATTAAATCATAGTCAAAGGCTCAGATCATTTTGGCTTGATCCATGGCTTTTTCTAGAAGTTTCATCGCTGATTAGATTAGTACCCATTTATATTTTAATTTTCCTAAGTTTAGACTTTGGAACCCCATTAAAAATATTAATTATTTTAATAAAATCACTTATGTCTGGAATTTCCCAAAACGCCTTCTAGGTTCTTTGGAATACATGTGTCCAAGCTTCCCTGCAAAATTTGAGGCTTAGAGCACATCCGATGCTACATGAAATCAACACTCTCTCTTAGCGAGGAATATGCTCTATCGAGACACTGCTACTGCATACTTGTCTGACTCTAAAGCATCGTCCTCTCCGCTGCTAATGTCTAACATGCTAACTTCTGTGCTGTTGCTGCTACTGTACTGCTACCTTTGACCCTGCCACTGCCAATGCTACATCTGTACTACAACTCTCTCTGAATTGCGGCATCTGTGCTGCTGTTGGCACTACCACTTCCAACCATCCTTGCACTGCAACCTGTTGCTGCTATTGAAACGGATTTTCAACCATACCCAACTGCGCTCTGAACTGAGTAAACTTAGCTCTTCCGAGAGCCTTTGTGAGTATATCGGCACCTTATCTCCTGTGGGAACATACTGTAGTTATACTGCCCCACACTGAACACAGTGTCTGATAAAGTGACAACGAATATCTATATGTTTTGACTGATCATGAAATATTGGATTTTCAGAGAGTTTGATGCAACTCTGATTATCATGGTAAACCTTGGTAGCCTCCATCCTTTTTCTGAATAGGCTCACAAACAATTTTTTGAGCCATATGGCTTCGCATGTAGCTCTGTTGGCTGCCATATATTTTGCTTCTGCTGAACTCAGTGCTACCGATTTCTGCTTCCTGCTGCACCAAGGTATCATCCCTTATCCAACACTGAAGCAATACCCTGATGTACTTTTTCAGTCTACTGAATTCCCTGCCCAATCTGCATTGGTGTACCCATTCAAGATGATATCTTCCCCTCTAGAGTACTTCAACCCATATCCCACTGTTCCACGTACATACCTAAGTACGTGTCTTGCTGTTACCCAATGCACCCATTTTGGTTCCACCATGAACTGCTTCAGAGTTTTGACAGCGAAACAAATGTCTGGCGTAGTGTTGACCAGATACATAAGCGACCCAATGAGCTGTTTGTACAAGGTGGTATCTACTTATTTATTCTTTGATGCATCTATTTTCTTCTAGTCACTGATCATGGCAGTAGCCATGGGTCGACAATCCTACATTCTAAATCTCTTCAGAATCTCTATAGAATACTTTCCTTGTCCAAGGAAGATCTCTCCATTCTTTTGCCAAACTTCCATCCCCAGAAAATAATGCATTAATCCCAAGCCCTTCATGTCGAATTCGGCTCTAAGATTCTTCTTGGAGTCTTGGATGAGCCTAGATGATCTAGTTAGGACCATGTCATCTACATATAGTACCAAAATAAGTTGCTTATTCTCTGCTAGTAAATAGTATAGATTGGGATCAATATCACTATTGACAAATCCCAACTGTTGCAAGTAACTATCAATTCGATCATACCATGCTCTAGGTGCCTACTTGAGCCCATACAGGGCTTTCTTTAACTTGCAAATATGAGACTTCTTCTCATGAGTTTCGAAGCCTTCGGGCTATTCTATATACACCTCTTCTTCTATCACTCTGTTCAAGAATGTTGTCTTGATGTCCATCTAGTGCATTTCCCATCCCCTTTGAGCTGCTAGGAATATAACAGATCTGATAGAGGTGTAACGAGCAATTGTGACAAAGGTCTCTTCATAGTCTATTGCTTCTTTCTGAGCATACCCGTTTGCTACAAACCTTGCCTTGTACTTGATCTTGTAGATCCATCGCGATCCTACAACTGATCTATTTTATGGTCTAGGTACTACTTCCTAGACATCATTCATCATGATGGAGTTATACTCTTTCACTGTGGCATCCACCCATACTTGGTGTTGAACACATTCCTGAAAGGTAGAGGGTTCTCCAGCCTGAGCTACCAATGCTTGGTATCTATCTGGTTGTCTACACAGCCTCTTCACGGCTCTAGGAGCTCCATCAAATTCCTCTGCGCCCCTCAGTGTCTGCAACACCTCTTTGCTAGTTCTACCAATGGTAGTGGGAGGCTCAACTAATTCTTCATCTTGATCTTGTTGTTCCCTTCGTTGAGAAGCATCTGCATTTCCTCCCTCTAAGGAAACACTGGTACTGGTCATTGTACTCGACCCAGGTGTATGCTCTCCTGGTTGTCCTTCTTACTGCCCTTGCTGCTCTTGGACTAATGGAACATCTCCAGACTGATCTTCTGCAAGCATTTCATGAGATTTTGTGAAAGCTCTATCTTGCATGAACTTTGCATCCTATCTTTCTACAATCTTTTTGCGCCTGGAATGTAGATTCTATATGCCTTTGAGGTCTCGCTGTATCCTACGAGATACACCTTCTTTGCAGTTTGATCCAGTTTGCTATGCTTCTCGTTTGGATGGTGGTAATAAGCCACTCTTCCGAATATCCTGAGATGACTGACTTCTAGCTTCTTCCCTGTGAATACTCCTTCGGGCATTCTCTTCCCCAATGCTCTGTGAGGAGTTCTATTCTAGATATATACTGCCGTGTTGCAAGGTTATGCCCATATATACCTAAGTAGATCATGATCATACAACATGGCTTTGGATGCCCCAACAATAGTTCGGTTCTTCCGTTTTGCCACTCCATTCTGCTTCAGATTATAGGGAGCTGTCCACTCTCTTTTGGTGCCCTCCTTTGCGCAAAAATCTGTGAAATCTTTGTTTGTATATTCTCCACCATTACCTGAACGCAATACTTTCATCTTTTTACTGTCATATTTTCAACAAGAGCTTTAAAATCTTGGAAACGATCAAAGACATCATCCTTTGTCTTTAAGAAATAGATTCAGGTTTTTCTCGAGTGATCATCGATAAAAGTGACAAAGTATTTGCCACCACTAAGAGCCCTTATGGACATAGGACCACAGATATCTGAGTGTATTAATCCTAATGCATCCTTTGCTCTATTGTTACTTTTGGAAAAAGCTGCTTTAGTGTACTTTCCTAGCACACATCCTCTACACAAGTCAACATGTTCACTACTTAGGACTGGTGCCCCTGTAACAGTCTCTCTGAGCATCGCTAGTGCTGCATAGTGTAAGTGCCCCATTCACCTGTTCCATATTTCATTTCGCTCCTTCTTACCATTATCGTTGTTGCCTATCATTGCCATTGGCGATTCGAGTTGCAACCTATACAACTTGTTGCTTCGAACCCCAATTTTCTTTTTCTTCTTCCAGCGTGGATGCTTAACGTATACTTTCTTCCCGATGAAGTATACATCATATCCCTTGTCCTGTAATTGGGACACTGAAATTAAATTCATTCCTAATCCCGACACATGCAGAACATTGGTGGCTCAGAGGTTGGTCCCTGCTTCTGTCTGAAAAGCTATGGTGCCTCTCCCTACTGGAGTATATTTCGTTCTATTTCCCATAGTTATTTGGAAGTCCATCTATTCTTCTTAATAGCTCGAGAAATGTTCTCGTACTCCAGTCATATGAGTTGAAGCCCTGCTATCAATGTACCAAACATTCGCTGATGCTAAATTAGCTAGGCATGCGAATTCTTTATCTAATCTGGTAGATAAATCTGAGACACTTTGAGTATCCATATTGTGCTAATTTATGACATTAACCTATCCTAGCAATTGCTGTAGGAAAAACTGTCCCACCTGAAATAATCCTCCTTGCTGAATCTTCTGTTGCGCTGTGCCTTCTACCACTGATAAATTTCGATTGAAAAGACTTACCTCTCTATCGACTCACTCAGAGAGAATTTTCCCATGAAATCCAATCTCTTTGGTTTGAACTGCACAATCTTCTAGGAGATTCTAATTTTTTCCCTTGCAAGAATTTTGAATTCCCTTCTCTTCTTAGCACTGGATCCTCCGTCTTCTCTCTTTTGCTTCCCTGTAGCTCCGATACCATGTGAAAATTTCTAAAATAGAAATCCTACTATAGTGATTAATATGATTTATTCTACTTATTACTTCAGAAATAAGTTATCTATTGTATTTTTATGACAAATATCAAAACATATTCTGTTGCAACATTCACAATGAAAACATTGCAAAAAGTAAATGTAAGTAAAACGCTGGCATACATACAAACACAATGACACAATTATTTTTGGACAATTGTCCCCGGAAAATTCCAATGCAGGAAAACCGGTGCAACAGATGAGGGTTTTATTATTCTTCAGCAAAAATCATCATGTATAAATTACACCCAACAGTATAGAACAATTCTTTCTGAGCAAAATTTACAGACGTTCCTGAACAAATATTTGACTTGAGAGAGAGTTTCCTCTAGCCTCTGCGTCTCTCTGGCTTGCCCAACGTCACTTTCTCTGGCCTCTAGATTGGCTTGCGTCACTCAAGCCAGCATTGCCTCTCCCAACATCAATTTGCCCAATGCTGTCCCTTCTACTGCTCCGTGTCTTCGTCCTTGTCTCCCTGACTGATGCTAAACCCTCTTTATCTCTCGTCCACCTGCAACTCTCCCTCTGAATCGATTTTCACTTGCCGAACTTCGACCAATGAGAAAATCGATTTTCTTGGGCAACTGAGTATCTTTTAAAGACAACAATGGTATGTTCTATGTTTAAGAGCAATTTTACTTCAATTTCTTTATTAGTCCAATATCAATATCCAGTTTAGCAATAACATCGACATGATAGTAAAATGTAGATAGAACATAAATATAAACAGTAGAAGACAAGCCAAGACAAAAGGACACAAGCTGTGGCACCAGCCATGGACAAACCCCAATGTGGGGAAACCCTTGATCAATTCTTCTTATAGTCTTCAATAGTTCAACAGAGAGAGATAGTACAATTTACAAATCTGATAATTTATAGCAACAACAAAAAAGCTCTAACCAGAAAAGTCAACGCTGGTCAACAAGGCAGATCTGAGCCTTAACAAATTGGTCAACTTCAGTCAACTTCGACCTCCAAGTAGCAAGATGAATCAACCCTCAACACAGTTTGAAATCAGCCTAGTGAAAATCTGGTCAAACAGTGAACCTGTGGTCAACCCTAGTTGTAGTCGATGCTGGTCAAAGTCAACATGTTGCCTCGATTTTTGTGCCCAAAAATGCGGCCTGCAGGGACAATTTCTCTACCAAAAATCGTAGTCAAAGAGGTCAATGCTTGAAGTGTGGCTGAAATTTGGTTAATGTAGTCAACACCCAAAACATAAAATTTGTCCTTCGCATGTGTGAAAGAGATGCTCCCCAGAAAGGCATACCCAATCAATGAGGAGAGAGAGAGATATGTGAAGATGAGTGTGTCCAAATGAGGATGAGGCATCATGTATTTATAGCAAATGTTGATGATGAATAGAAGTCACTGTTGGGCTTCTGAACCTACGTGAGTTTGCCGGCCGTCCTTGACAATTTGTCCATAATCAAAATAAATTCATAATTTCATTTGTACATGTCATAATCGGATGATCTCTAGATCAATCCTACACCTCTCGGGGAGAGGAACCCAAGAAAAATATCAGCTGTCATAAATTTGATGACCCATGTGGAGTTTGGCCTTAGATGCCAATTTTAACACTCCTCAACTAGGGAGAACTCCACCTACTAATCCATCTGCCAATCTATACTATCTCTGCCATCAATGCATTGCTCTTCACTACTCTGCTCAACTTTGCTACACTGTTAAGAAGAAGAAGTGACCGAGAATGTATCATACCATTTTCTACTGACCCGAAGTCAGTCCCAAATAAAAGAGAGTGTCTCTTACCACTCTTACTGACCCGAATTCAGTTCCCATTAATCCCAGATCAATATCGGTCATCCTAGCATAGGGAGTACGGTAGTACATGATGCGTCCATCGTAATACTATGGTTCCTATCCTCATTTCCCTACTCATTGGCCAGATGAGAGGTACTTCCCATGAGTCCCAAACTGCATGGGTAGGATGTCTCAGCAGGAGAAGGATGAATCACTCATCCTGCCTACATGTCGCCAAGGGTTATCATAGGGAAAGGCTGAACCACTCACCCAATACACAACAAACCACTAGGGGAAGGCTGAACCACTCACCCTATGGTTGCTCACCGCTCCGAGAAATACCCCAGTCCCCTCGGAGCTCTCAGAGCTCAATGTCCATCTCATACAGGACACTCATAAGAGGGTCTCTCCACGACTCCAAGTCGTTCTCGGAAGGCCAAGAACTTGACCTTCCCCAACGAATTTGTCAGAATATCGACAGCCTGCTCATCAGTCCCAATGTGATGGAGCCTTATTGCTCCTCATTATGCCATATCCCGGATAAATGTTGAAATTTCTAAGCATTACCTGTTAGAAATTTTATCTGTATTCTCTGTTTTATTTCGCCTACTTGTTTAATTACTAATAAGTTATTTAACCATATGCTAAGATATGGTATGTTCTATGCTTAGAGAAGTTTACTTCTCTTTCTTATTATTATTCACAGATTAGCAATCACATGTGCATAAGTAAAGTGCAGATAGAACATTAAACGATCAACAGAAAACAAGCCAAGACAAGAGACACAAGATGTGGCGGCTAGCCAGGGATAAACCCCAATATGGGGAAACCCTTTGATCAAATCTTCTTTTATCTTCAGTAATTCAGCAGAGAGAAATAGAACATAAATCTAATTTACATTAGCAACAACAAACCCTAGATCAACCCTAAACTAGGGCAACAAACCTTGGATCGAACTTGTCAAGTCTCCATCGGTGAGTCGTTCACCGTGCACCAGTCCGAGACTTTGCCATGCACCAGTCCAAGATCTCGTTGCGCACTAGTGCAAGATTTCGCTGCACAGTAGTCCAAGATTTCGCCACGTACCAGTGTAAGATTTCGCCGTGCACCAGTGCAAGATTTCGCCACGCACTAGTGCAAGATTTCGCTGCGCACCAGTGCAAGATTTCGCTGTGCACTTGTCCAAGATTTTGCCGCGCACTAGTGCAAGATTTTGCCGTGCACTAGTGCAAGATTTCGCCGCACACCAATGTTAGATTTTGCCACGCACCAGTGCAAGATTTCGCCGTGCACCAGTGTAAGATTTCGCCACGCACAATTGCAAGATTTCGTTGCACACCAGAGAGAGAGAGAGATGTGATGATCAGTGTGTCTAAATGAGGAAAAGACCTCCTGTATTTATACACAACTATTGATGATTGAATGGATGCGACTGTTGGGCTCCTGAGCCTACATGAGTTGCTGGTTGGCTTGATAATTATTCCATAATCAAAATAATTCATATCTCCATAAATACTTATCGGAATTAGATGATCTTTAGATCAATCCTACACCTCTTGACGTGAGGAATCTAATAAAAATATTATCAGCCATGAATAAGATGACCCACATGGAGTTTGGCCCTAGTTGCCAATTTTAACACTCCCTCTCAACTAGGGAGAACTCCATTTGCAATCTGTCTGTTGGTCGCTATTATTCATCCATCAAATGCACTGCGCTGTACAGCTTGATCCCTGCCTTGCTCTGCTCTATTTTGCCTGCTTTGCTTTGTCTTGTTCTGCACTGTACTGATCTGCACTGCTTTGCTCTGCTCTGTTCTGCTCTGCTCTGCTTTGTTCTGTTATGCTCTTCTTTTGTTCGAATTATGAAGAAGAACAAATGATCGAGGATGTATCATACTGACTCAAAGTTAGTGTCAGAGTGTGTACCACTGGTCCCAAACCAGTCTCAACCGACCCGAAGTTAGTGTCATAGTGGGTACAACTCCTACCACTAGTCCTAGACCAGTATCATCGTTCATTGACTCAAAGTCAGTCTCAGAGTGTGTAACACTGGTCCCAGACCAGTCTCAACTGACCTAGCGTCATAGTGGGTACAACTCCTACAACTGGTCCCAGACCAGTATCATTGATCCCAGATCAATGAAGGTCATCCTAGCATAGGGAGTACGGTAGATATAGTGATGTGTCCATTGATACTACTATGGTCTCTATCCTCATTTCCTTGCTCATTGATAAGATGAGAGGTATTTCCCATGAGTCCCAGACTGCATGGGTAGGATGCCTCGACATGAGAACTTAATCAATCCCGTCCTCACGGGAGAACTAATCATCTTGCTACATTTTTGTCATGGAGAACACATCATCCATACCTCACAGGAGAACTAATCATCCTGCTACACAAGAGAGCAAATCATCTTGTCCACAAGAGAGCGAATCATCTTGTCCACAGGAGAGCGAATCATGTTGTCCACAAGAGAGCTAATCATCCTGTCCACAGGAGAGCTAATCATCCGGTCTCACAAGAGAGCGAATCATCCTGTCTCACAAGAGAGCGAATCATCTTGTCCACAGTGGAGCGAATCATCCTGTCTCACAAGAGAGTGAATCATCCTGTCCCAGTGTGCACCACCAGGAGAGGGTGAGTCACCTTGTGGTTGTATGTTGCTCCAGTAAGAACTGCAAGCCTCCAGAGCACCCGGAGCTCAATGTATGCAACATGCAGGACCCTTTTACAAGGGTCTCTCGATGACTCCAAGTCGTTCGGGAAATCACAGATTTGATCTTTTCCCCGGGGCTTTGTCAAAATGTCAGCGAGTTGTACATCAGTCTCAATGCGATGGAGCCTCCTTGCTCATCAATTTACCATATCCTAGATAAGGCAACATCTGATGTTTGTCTACTGGAGCAATCATCGAATACGAGATTCCTGAATCCCACCTTTGGTTGTCACATAGAATCACAGTGGTATTCATCATGTGTACAAATAGCTCACTGAAGAGCTTTCGCAACCAGACTACCTCACAGAAGGCTATACTAGCAGCAATGTATTCTGCCTTGCCGGTGCTCAGAGCCACCGACTTCTGCTTCCTGCTCATCCAGGATATTGAGGTAGATTCCAAAGAGAACCAACATTGAGAAGTGCTCTCCACACTGCCTGCTCACTCAACATTCGAATAATCATGCAGTTTCATATTTCTGGCAGTGTATCTCAATCCATGAGAGATTGTGCCCCGAAGACATCTTAGAAGATTCTTGGCATCAGTCCAGTGAGACTCAATCAAATATGAGCTCACCATGCTCACTACAAAACATATGTCCAGACGGAGGTTCACCAAGAACATCAACGCGAATGAGTTTATGAAACTCAGAGGCATTTCTCAAATTTGGTCCAACATCACTACCATATAACTTCTGAAAGTTAAGATCCTCGAGGTAGTCACAGGCTTGCAGTCCACCATACCGAACTTTTCCAATATCTTCACCACATATTTTCCTTGAGATAGGAAAATTTCCCTTGGCTTCTGCCAGACTTCATGTCCTAGGAAATAGTGCATTAGTCCTAGGTCCTTCATTTCAAATTCAGAAGCCAACTCCCTCTTACATTTGTGAATGAGAGGGTCTGCGCCTGTTAGAAAGAGGTCATCCACATACATCACCAGTATGAGAGGTTTGTCATCTTCAACTTTAAAGGAAGGGTTAGGATCGAATTCACTCCTAGTGAATCCTAGCTTCATCAAGTAGCTATCGATCCTCTCATACCATGCTCGGGGTGCTTGCTTTAGCCCATAGAGAGCCTTCTTCAACCTGCATACATGAGATTTTCGTTCATAAATCTCAAATCCTTCAGGTTGCTCCACGTAGACCTCTTCTTAGATTGAACCATGTAAGAACGCAGTCTTGACATCCATCTGATGTAGGTTCCATCTTTATGAGGCAGCAAGGGATATGATCGAGCCGATGGTGGTATATCTGGCAACAGGTGCAAATGTCTCATCATACTCTTTTTCTTTTGGTTCCCTGGTGTCGGCTTCTTGAGAGTTCCTCAAAGTCAGAAGGTTGTCCACCTTGCTAAGGGCCATATCTTTGTCAAAGGTGACATCATGACTAATCACGACTTCCCTTTGACCGACAACATAGATTCTATAGCCCTTAGAATTTTCACCATAGCCCACGAAGATCCCTTTCCTTCCAGATGCACCCAATTTATTCCTTTTCTCTTTCGGCACATGAAAATATACAGGGCTTCCAAAAATTCTAAAATGAGATACGTTAGGTTTCTTACCAGTGAAAATTTCTTCAGGAGCCTTGGAACCCAATGCTTGATGAGGGCATCTGTTTTGTACATATACAGTGGTGTTTGCAGCTTCAGCCCATAGAAACTTCAAAAGTCTTTGATCGTGGAGCATGGCACGGACAACTTCCACAATCGTACGGTTCTTCCTTTCCACCACACCATTATGTTCAAGAGTGTAGTAGTCTCCCTCTTGATGGCAGCCTCTTTACAAAAGTCATGAAACTCGTTAGACTCATGTTCAGTCCCATTATCAGTCCTTAAGATCTTGATCTTCTTTTTGGTTTGATTCTCGATCAGGGCTTTGAAGTGTCAAAACTAAGAGAACACTTCATCCTTCCTTTTCAAGAAGTATATCCAAGTCTTTCGAGAATAGTCATTTGTAAAAGTAAGATAATATAGATATCCTCCCAAGGAGTTCACATGCATCATACCAGATATGTCTGAGTGAACCAGTTGTAATATATCGAAGGCCTTGCTTTGGCTTGAGGGGAATGGTCCCCTTTTGAGCTTTCCTTCGGCACATCTCGGACATACACCTTCTTTCTCTACTCAGAATTCGGGCATCCTTGTTACCATTTGTCTTACATCGAGTAGAGCTTTATAATGAAGGTGGTTAAACCTCTGGTGCCAAAGTTCGGATTGAAGAGATGTGTCACAAGACATGACACCTAGCGGACTTCCACTGACCTGATATAATGAATCAACTTGAAATCCAAGAGTGAAGGCATCTTTAACATTATTTTTCCATATACGTACCTTGCCATCGCGGAAGGTCACCTTATAGCCTTTGTCTTCCATTGCCGAGATGGACACTAGGTTCTTTTGGAGGTTAGGTACATATAATACATCCTGTAAGTGGATCGTATTACCTTGATTCAATTTAAGAGAGACATTGCCTACACCTTTCACGCGATATTTCATATTATCTCCAAGGACAATTTCCAGGTTAGTTTCTTTCTCTATCAGATTATGGAGAACTTCTTTGTAACCAGTGAAGTGCCTTGAGGCACCACTATCAATGAGCCAAATTCCCATTGAGTCCGAAGGAGCAAAGGTAGATAGAGCAACTGGTAGATAATATTCATCCTGCTTATTTTCAACAATGTTGGATTCATACCTGGAATTTCTAGCCTTCTTGAATGGTTGTCCTCTTCCTTGATTTCCAGCACTCCTTTTACCTTTGCTATTAGATTTTCCATTCCTTCGATTGCCATGAGAGGGATTTTGATCATCGTCCCATTGTGAGTCCCTTCTATCAGGGCACTCCCTTGCATAGTGACCTGCTTTATCGCAAATGTAACATCGTCCTTTTCTTCCACCCTTAGGTCCAACCTTTCTTTTTGATTTAGCAGTTTTCCATTTGTTCTTGGCAGCAGTGGGTTCATTTGATGGAGGCTCAACAATATGCCTCTCACATGGTCCAACACTCCTTGATCTTCTAAGGTTAGATCGAGAGACATCTTCCATCCGTGATAGTCAGACTTCTCATGGAGCTTGTCTTCGGCAGGGAAGAGTGTTGACGACCCCATAGTTCTTTCAGAATAGCCTTGCCAATCTTCTCTTCGGTGATTGCTCTTGCTCTTGCTCGGGCTTTGTCTTCACCTCAGCTCTAATTCCATGCTTAGAGCAGTTTACTTCTCTTTCTTATTATTATTCACAGATTAGCAATCACAGGTGCATAAGTAAAGTGCAAATAGAACATTCAACGATCAACAGAACACAAACAAAGACAAGAGACACAAGATGTGGTGGCTAGCCAGGAACAAACCCCAATATGTGGAAACCCTTTGATCAAATCTTCTTTTATCTTCAATAATTCAACATAGAGAAATAATACATAAATCTGATTTACATCAGTGGTAGCAAACCCCAGATCAGCCCTAAACTAGGGCAGCAAACCTTACATCGAACTTGTCAAGTCTCCACCAGTGAGTCGTTCACCGTGCACCAGTCCAAGATTTTGCTGCGCACCAATGCAAGATTTCGCTGTGCACTAGTCCAAGATTTCGCTGCGCACTAGTGCAAGATTTCGCTGCGCACTAGTCCAAGATTTCGCCGCACGCTAGTGCAAGATTTCGCTGCACACCAATGCAAGATTTCACCGTGCACCAGTGCAAGATTTCGCTGTGCACCAGTCCAAGATTTCGCTGCGCACTAGTGCAAGATTTCACCGCACACCAATGCAAGGTTTCGCAACGCACCAATGCTAGATTTCGCTCTGCACCAATGCAAGATTTTGCTGCACACCAGAGAGAGAGAGATGTGATGATCAATGTATCTCCAACTGATCACTTTGCTGTATCTCCAATTGATCCTTAAGCCTCCTCTTATACTTTTTCCAATTGGTCCTTCAACGGCTGAGATTACATCTCTAATCAACGACTAAGATTATATTTGGGTTGATCCATGTCATTTAGAACCTTCTAACCTAGTTTTATATTAATGCCCATTAATATTTTGTTTTTCTTAAGTTTAGACTTAGGAACTCCATTAAAAATATTAATTATTTTAATATCTCCTTAACAGGGTTGAATAAGCCCAAACCATTTCCGGGTCTTGGAGCTCTCATGTGCTTTAGCCTCTCCACCAATTTTCATGGCTAGAGCACATCCAATGCTACCACAAATCAACAATAAAGTTGTACCTAATATCTATTTGCTTAGAGCGATCATGAAACACGGGATTCTCTGATAATCGGATCCCACTCTGGTTGTCGCAAAGGATCACAATGGTATTCAACACATGTCCAAACAACTCACTAAAGAGCTTCCTCAACCAGACAACTTTGCAGGGTGCCATACTAGCAGCGATGTATTCGGCCTCAGCGGTGCTCAAGGCAATCGATTTCTGCTTCCTGTTCATCTAGGATGTTGCAGTAGAACCCAAAGAAAAACAACATCCAAAAGTGCTCTTGCGATCCACCACACTGCCATCCCAATCAACATCAGAATAACCATGTAGCCTCACATTTCCATGAGTGGTTGTGCCCTGAAGATATCTTAGAAGATTCTTGGCGGCAGTCCAATCTATATGATGAGGCTCAACCATGGATTTGCTCAATGTGTTAGTTGCAAAACATATGTCTGGACAGGATTTCACTAAGAACATCAGTGCTCCTATGAGTTGACGATACTTAGAGGCATTTCCCAATTCAATTCCTGTAGCACTACCACATAACCTCTTGAAGTTCAGTTCCGTTGGGGTAGTCATAGGCTTGCAGTCCACCATCCCAAATCTTTCCAATATCTTCACAACATATTTTCCTTGAGATACGAAAATTTCACCTGCCTTCTGGCAGACCTCCAACCCTAGGAAGTAGTGCATCAGTCCTAGGTCCTTCATCTCAAATTTAGAAGTCAAATCCCTTTTACATTTGTGAATGAGAGGGTCTGCTCCTGTTAGAAAGAGGTGGTCCACATAAAGGGAGAGGTTTATCATTTTCAACCTTAGAGTAAAGGTTCTGATCGGCTTCACTTCTAGTGAATCCCTACTTCATCAGATAGCTATCGATCTCCTCATACCAAGCCCGGGGTGCTCGTTTCAATCCATAGAGAGCTTTTTTCACCTTGCATACATGAGATTCCCAATCATGAACCTCAAACCCCTCGGGTTGTTCCACATAGACTTCCTCTTTGATTGAACCATGCAAGAAAGCAGTCTTGACATCCATTTGAAGTAAGTTCCATCCTTGCGAGGCAGCAAGGACTATAATTGACCAGATGGTGGTGTATTGGGCAACAGGTGCAAATATCTCATCGTGATCTACACCTTCCTTTTGAGAGAAGCCTCGAGCAACAAAGCGAGCCTTGAACTTTTGTGCACTTCCATAAGCTCCATGCTTGATTTTGTAGAGCTAGTTATTAGTGACAATCGATTTGTCCTAGGGTCTAGGGACCACATCCCAGACTTCATTCTTCATAATTGACTCATATTCTTCATTCATAGCATCCTTCCATACTTTTTGCTTCACGGGCTTCTTCGAATGATGAAAACTCATTTTGAATGATAGTGCTCATGGCGATCAAATATCCTTAATACTTGTTCAGCTTCTTGCTCTCACGGAAAGTCCCCCTTGGTGCAATATGTCTCTTGGCATCTTCGAGAGTCTCCCTAAGCCATGAGGATCTACTCTTGGAGGAGGAAGGCTCATGAGGAGGAGGATCAATAAGATCGATAGGTTCATCAACATCAGACATCGTTTTGTCCTCTTTTTCACCCTGATTTCCTGTGTCAACTTCTTTGTCCTGCCTTAGGATAGGAAGGTTGTTGATCTTCCTGAGGGCCATATCTTCGTCGAAAGTGACATCATGACTTATCTCAACATCCTTTTGACTAGCCACATAAATTCTACACCGCTTAGAATTTTCACTATAGCCCACAAAGATTCCTTTCTTCCTTGATGCACCCAATTTGCTTCTTTTCTCTTTCGGCACATGAAAATATACAGGGCTTCCAAAAATTCTAAACTGAGAGACATTAGGTTTCTTACCAATGAACATTTCTTCGGGAGCCTTGGACTCCAATGCTTGATGAGAGCATCGATTTTGAACATACACGGCGGTATTTGCAGCTTTAGCCCATAAAAACTTTGAAAGGCCTTGATCATGAAGCATGGCACAGACAACTTCTACAATAGAGCGATTCTTCCTTTCAGCCACACCATTCTGCTCGGGAGTGTATGGAATTGTAGTCTCCCTCTTAATGCCAGCTTCTCTATAATAATCTTGGAATTCATTGGATTCGTACTCAGTCCCATTATCAGTCCTCAATATCTTGATTTTCTTCTCGAATTGGTTTTCAATCAAGGCTTTGAAGTGTCGAAACCAGGTGAACACTTCATCCTTCTTTTTCAAGAAGTAGATCTAAATCTTGCGAGAATAATCATCCACAAAGGTGAGATATTATAAGTATCCTCCCAAAGAATTTACGAGCATCATACAAGATATGTTGGAGTGGATCAATTGCAATATGTCTGTGGCCTTGCTATCGCTTGAGGGGAATGGTCCCCTTGTAAGTTTTCCTTCGGCACATCCTAGATAGACACCTTCATGCTCTACTTTGAACTTGGGCATACCTATCACCATCTCTCTCACATCGGGTAGAGCCTTATAATGAAGATGGGCAAACCTCCGGTGCCATAGTTTAGATTGTAGAGATGTGTTGCAAGGCATGGCTCCCAATGGACTTCCTCCAACTTGAGATAAAGTGTCAACCCTAAAACCAAGAGTAAAATCATCTTTAAAATTTCGTTTTCATACATGTACCTTTCCATTGATAAAAGCCACCTTGAATCCTTTGTCTTCCATTGCCAAAATAGATACCAGGTTCTTCTTGAGATCGGGTACATATAGTACTTCTTGCAAATGAATAGTGTTATCTTGATTCAATTGAAGGGTAACATTCCCTACTCCCTTCATGGGATAGGTGGCATCGTCTCCAAGGATGATCGCCAAGTTTGTCTCCCTTTCTATCAAATTAGAGAGGGCTTCCTTGTATCCGGTGAAGTGCCTTGCGGCACCACTATCAATCAACCAATTTCCCAAAGTGTCCGGAAGAGAGGTAGTGGAGAGGGCTGATATAAAATAGTACTCTTTTTTCTTATTGTTAACAACATTGGATTCTTCATACCTGGAGTTCCTTGATTTCTTGGAGGGTCGACCTTGATGTCCCGCATTCCTTTTTCCTTTGCCATTGGTCTTGCCATTCCTTTGATTGCTGTTGTTGAAGTTGCCCCCGGAATGATTGTGATCATCATCATGCGATGTGTCCTTCTATTTGGACACTCCCTTGCATAGTAGCCAAACTATTGCAAACAAAGCATCTTCCCTTCCTTCAATTTTTGAATCGTGGTCTTCCTTGACTTTGCTTCTTTGAACCTGCATTGTTCTTCCTGTTGGCATGAGGGGAGAATGCAGTGGGGTTGCTTCTCTTAGAAGGCATTTCTTGCTCCACCATTCTAGTTTCTTCTTGAATGCATCTCGACATCAATTCTTCAAACCTTGGAATTCGATCATTGTTGTGTATAGTGGTTCTAAATATATACCATTGAGGTGGAAGTCCTCCAAGGGTGGTCAGAGTAAGTTCCCTATTAGGAATGACTTCTCCAATTGAGAGTAGATCATTCTTGATCTCAGTAATCCTCAAGAAAGAGGGTTGAATGTCCGTGTCCTTTCCCTTCTTAATATCCTTCAACTTATTCTTGAGAAATAGAATTTGATTAGCATTACTAACCTTGAACATGCCGACCAACCTGTTGTAGATCTCCTTGGAGGTCTTCAATTCAGAGATATAGGCCACCAGATGCTTGCCAATGGAATCCCTGATAATTTATCGTTTTGAATTCAACCCTGTTGTACTTAGTCTTTGCAGCAGCCGGTGCATTTGAAGGAGGTTAAGGGATTTTACCCTGCACATAATCCATCACTTCTTTTTCTTCCAAGGTCAAATCAAGAGACATCTTCCATCCATGAAAGTCAGATTTCTCATGGAGCTTGTCTTTAGCCAGGAAGTAGGATGAGGAACCCATTGAACTTTTTGTCTTTGTCCAACTGCCTTTGGTGATTGCTCTTTCACTCTTGCTTGTGCTTTGTTTTTACCTCAGCTCTGATGCCATGTTAATTTTAGACAACAATGGTATGTTTTATGCTTAAGAGCAATTTTTCTTCAATTTCTTTATTAGCCCAATATCAATATCCAGTTTAGCAATCACATCAACATGATAGTAAAATGTAGATAGAACATAAATATAAACCGTAGAAGACAAGCCAAGACAAGAGGACACAAGATGTAGCACTAGCCAGGGACAAACCCCAATGTGGGGAAACCCTTGATCAATTCTTCTTATAGTCTTCAATAGTTCAGTAGAGAGAGAGAGTACAATGTACAAATCTGATAATTTATAGCAGCGACAAAAGAGCCCTAACCTGAAAAGTCAACGCTAGTCAATAGGGCAGATTTGACCCTTAACAAATTGGTCAACTTAGTCAACTTAGGCCTCCAAACAACAAGATGAATCAGCCCTCAAAATAGTTCAAAATCAACCCAGTGAAAATCTTGTCAAACAATCAACCTGTGGTCAACCCTAGCTGTAGTCAACACTGGTCAAAATCAACATATTGCCTCGATTTCTGTGCCCAAAAATGAGGCTTGTTGGGACAAAATTTCTCCACCAAAAATCACAGTGAAAGAGGTCAACGCTGCTGGTCAATGCTTGGTCAAAATGTCCTTGAAATTTGGTCAACATAGTCAACGCCCAAAACAATGAGGAGAGAGAGATGTGTGAAGATGAGTGTGTCCAAATGAGGACAAGGCATCATGTATTTATAGCTAACGTTGAGGATGAATAGACGTGAATGTTGGGCTTCTGAACCTACATGAGTTTGCTGGCCGACCTTGACAATTTGTTCATAATCAAAATACATTCATAACTTTATTTGTACATGTCAGAATTAGATGATCTCTGGATCAATCCTACACTTTTCAGAGAGAGGAATCCATCAAAAATATCAGCTATCATAAATAAGATGACCCATGTGGAGTTTGGCCCTAGATGCCAATTTTAGTAGTATCTGCCTAGTATGTCTTCCAAATGACCCTCAAGCTCCTTCTTATATCTTCTTGTTGGGAAACCAACGGCCTAAATTAAATCATAATCAAAGGCTCAGATTGTTTTGGCTTGATCCGTGGTTTTTTCTAGAAATTTCTCCCCTAATTAGATTAATACCTGCTAATATTTTTATTTTCATAAGTTTAGACTTAGGAACTTTATTAAAAATATTAATTATTTTAATAAAATTAATTTTGAGTGGAATTTCCCAAAACGCTTTCTGGGTTCTTTGGAATACATGTGTCCAAGCCTCCTTGCAAAATTTGAGGCTTAGAGCACATTCGATGCTACCCCAAATCAACACTCAAGAATTGGGTGATGGCCATAATGGGTAAGGTAGAGCTCATGCTAGGCTATTGCCCACATGCTAATGTGAATACCCTGGCGATATTTTACATTTTGACATTCTTTCTTTTATTTTGCTTGTGGCCAATATATGTTTTTTTCTTTTCTTTTAGTTGCATCAACCTCCCAGGTCCAAGTTTCGGGCCCTACTCAAGTATGAAGATGTGGGTAAAAAATAGTAGAGAACCAATGGTTAGTTGAACTCGAAGAATGGAGGTGGCATATAGGGCTCGTAATGTAAGATGGAAAGTGATAAGTATGGAATCGGGACGAATGGAACATGTTATCTCAATTAGGGCTTCCCAAATAGGGTCCCTTCTATACCCATTTGGCGTCCCAATGGACTAGGGTTGAATATTAACACCCCATTTAAGGTGACGGAACAAGATTAAAGTCAATACCTCTCCTCCTTCCAGGCCACCCCATAATCCATGTCAAAATCCCAAAGTGCAAACAAGCATAAGCACTCGATTGCAAATGAATAAACTAGCTTTTGATCGGAAGCCCACCTTCGTTCATTTGCTCCTGCAAGATGGTGAGAAGCATATGACTAATGCAGGTGGTGGAGATGAATAGTGGCACATCATCAGCTAGTGGTGGCTATCAAGGGTTGCTGGTTGGTTGGTTGGATGGAAAGCGTGGGATACAAATTTTTCTGCTATGGGGTCACCCACTTTTGGTGGGTAACAGGGACATTCAAGAGTTCCCTTATTTGAGATGAAACATTGAATGCTTGAGGAATTGGATGATAGCTAATGAGGGGGTAGATCTCATGCTAGGCATTTGCTTACATGTTGATTATTGTCCTAGCAATCTTTTGCATTTTACATTTTCTTTCATTGTGGCTCAATATGCTCTTAACTTTCTTTTAGTTGGATCAACCTCTAGGGCCGTGTTTCAAGGCCCTGACTTAATTATGTGGTATAGAGTGCCAATCTCAATGACCAATTACTACCAACCTAGGGAATGAAGATGGATAATTAGAAGTGATGGAAAGTGGTAAGTATGGATTACCTTGGACATACTATATTAATCAATGCATCCCAAGTAGTTCCCTTCCTAAACCATAAGGCATTAGAGGGGGTCCCACTAAACTAGTGTCAAAGACTAATTTCCTAAGTGAAGTTTGAGAACCATGATACAATTGAGATTAGTCATTCATCTAGTTTGCCTCATGATCCATATCAATATGCCCATAACATTAAATGAAAGCACAAGATGGAAAGATGTTTAGAGTATTTGTCGAGAGAGGACCTCTTACTGCTCAAACTAGTAGGGGACAAAAAAGGGATTCCTAAAGGGTCAAATGCTAGACCAAGGGCAACAAATGGAGACTTAGCCCATTGTCACCTCAGCAAAATCTCCCTACTATTTATGGATTTTCATCAATGGGAGGAGTCTGGGTATATATGGAGTTACGAATGAAATATAAATCAACAAATGGATATAAATGACCCAAACAATCCCTTTCTAGAAGAGAGTCAAGAATGGAGCTTTCTTGCTTTCCAAGCAAGGTACAATATCTTTTAGGAGAAGGATGCGGGGATTTGAGGGTTGGGTTTAGGGAATATGACTTGTGAAAGAGCTTCCCAATCCCTAAAATCCTTACTGAAATTGGTATCCTAGATGGTTCTTGAAGAATTGTCTTTTTCCAAAGGAGTGGGACCACACGGGACCCTAGGTTAAGAGGCAAGAATTTAGCAACCAATGATGTTCTTAACCCAGACAAGTAGGGGGAAAGGATCAAAGCAAGAATTTTCATTTAAAGGTGTCAAATTGATCTTATGAGGCACTAGTTTTAAGGATACGAGGGCAAAGTTTTATCTCGGAGCTAGGGTTTGGGTTATCTCACAACTCCATTATCGGAATGGCTTCAAAATTGGTGGAGGCTTTGAGGACACACTAGCGCAGGAGAGGCTAGGAGATCAAACTTTTTGGAAGGCTACTTTTTCGGGAAAATGATGCCCTAGGTGACCCAACTTGGCTAGACCTGGAAGAAGCTGAATAAGAGTTGATTTTTTCTGAGTGACCAACTCTTGGTAGATTAGTGCCTTAGTCTTGGGAGAATGCAGTCTAGGATAAATGTGAATGAGGACCTTGTTTCTTAGTCAAGGAGGCCTTAAGACTACCTCGCTTGCCTTCTAGGGGAAAGGGAAGCAACCTTACAACTTTATACTTCGACTTGTGAAAGGTGATGGCTTATCAAGATGAATTCGTTGATAGAATTATCCCTATGAAATTTCATTCAAAATTACATGGCCCATACATTGAGAGATGCTATATAGAGACAAAATTCCACAATTTAAGCAGTAAATGCATGCAACAATTAGCCCTAAAAATAGCGAAATTCCCAATCCAATGTATATGACAAAGTAAAACAAGAATAGCATTAAAAGCATGTACTTAACATGTAATAGAACATATCAAACCATCCACAATTTGACAATAGAGAAGCTCCAAGATAAGATAAACCAAATCCAAACATCAAAATTCATCCATAAAGCTCCAATTCATCATCCAAGAAAAAGTGTGAAATTCTCAAGAGAGAAGAGAGATCCAATCCAAAGTGATGATAAGCAAATGAACTCATCTCACTTGTATTTATACACTAATGAGGAGTTCGAATTAGTCTCCTAGGCTTACATAAGCCTAAAAAATAAAATAATGTGCTAATTGTTGATTTTGGGTATCATAGGATGTGCTCTATCCATGAAATTTGGTGGAGAGGCTAAGGCACATGAGATCTCCAAGACCCAGAAATTGTTTGGAGAAATTCCACTCAGATGAAGAGATTTTAAAATAATTAATATTTTTAATGGGTTCCTAAGTCTAAACTTAGAAAAAATAAAAATATTAATGTGTATTAATATAAAATGGGTGAGAAAGTCCTGAGTGATGAGGATCAAGCCAGTTCTAATCCAAGTCGTTGATTAGGAACATAAATCTCGGTCGTTGAATCATCAATAGGAAAAGTATAAGAGGAGGCTTGAGGGTCAGTTAGAGATACACCAAGAGAGATCAAGAATTCAATTTTCTGAGGCAAGGTTTCCTGAGGAAATCAGATTAGTGATCAAAGTTGCAGTGAGGGGCAGTTCAACAAGGGATTTTCATTCAAAGCTGGAGAATACATAGCAGAGAGGCAATGTAGTGCCAGGAGAGACAACGCAGGCCCTAGAGGAGCTGACACAAAGGCTGTAGAGTTGACGCAGAGGATGCAAAACGCTGACGTAGGTGACGCAGAAGCCGTAGAGGCTGACGCTGGGCCTCAGACGCAGTGTTGGGGAGATTCTGTGGCACAGATAAAGAGAAAATCAGCAGACTCTGAGCTAGAGAGGGTGACGCAGCTCCTGGAGGAGTGACGCAGTTCCAGAGCAGTGCTTGGAACAGCTTTCGCTATCCAGCATAGGGAACAACTGGAGTCACTGTGGGGTTTAATCATCCGGTTGCTGATTTACCGGAATATCTGTCTCCGGATAGAGGTACTATTGCCGAGGATATTCTCTGTTGGGTGAGCCATTTTTGGCACCCTTGTTGTATTCACGAAATCTGCTTAATAATACAAACCCTCTATATGTTGCACAAGTTTTCTCGAATTGGGTTTTTCTGGGGATGATTGTCCAAAAATAACGGTGTCCCTTCTGTTATTGTCTCTGTTTATTTTAGTTGGTGAAGGCTGCAATAGTGCTTACTTCGATGTTTATATAATTAAATAACTTGTTAATGTAAAGAACAAGTAGGGGATTCTAAACCAGTAATTGTAGTTGGGGTTTCTAATGTGTTAGATTCAGGAATTTTCACATGGTATCAGGGTGATTGCAGATCATAAACGATTGAAGGCACTAGCCGAGAAATTTGAATTTGAGAATTTGCAACAGAGAAGCAGCTACTTTGAGAGAGCGTTGTTCTAGAGTTGAAGAGGCAAGAGTGACGAAGTGCAAAAAGTGTGACACAAAGGCTTACTCAATGCCTCTGTCAGCATTCTGAGTCAAGAGAGGAAGACGCAGTAGCTAGGAGGAGCCCACACATTAGCTGTGTAAACCATCAGGGCCAACGAATAGGAAAATGAGGGAAGATCAGGGTCACGCAGAGCCACGTCATCTTTCTGAGCCAGGAAGGATTGACACAGTTGGCTGGGAGGATCAGATTCAACATACACGGAGATTGCATAGTTCTTGAAGGGCTCAGATTCTTTGAGGTTCCGGGGCCAAGGGAGCTATGCAAATTTTGATTTGAGGAGCTGGTGGGACGCTGTTTCTGTTGGTGTAGAACAATGTCTAAGGAGACTGAACCAAGGTAGAGGGAACCACGACTTCGACAAATTTCTAGCCAAGAAATCTAGAACTGGGTTGCAACGACAAAGGAGGATTGTTGAGGAGTGATTCGATAGTTGGACAGAGGATTTCCGAGAGTGAAATCGAGACTTAGGGGGAGTCTAGAGAAGAGAAGAAAAGATGGCAATGAACGGATTGAAAGAACATGACAGATTGGATGGGGCATCCAATTTTGTCATCTGGAAGGCCAGGATCCTGGAAATCCTGGATAAACATTACATCAAGGACTATGCCTTGAGAACAGTAGTTGTCCCAGTTGACCTTGATGCAAATGAGTAGTATGAGGAGGCCCAGGCAAATGCGGAATACATGATCTTAGACAGGGTCAAGGATCATGTAATACCATATATTGTTGAGAAAAACACAACAAGGGAGATGTGGCAGACCATGACCACCTTATACCAGGGCTCTTCCGTACAACGGAAGATGTTATTGGAGAATCAGCTGAGGTCATATCAGATGCAGAAAAGAGAGGAGATAGATCCCTTCCTTCTCAGGTTACAAGGGATTCGAGACCAGCTTACTTCCTTGGGCCTACACCGGATCTAGAGTTCATGGTCAGGATTTCCCTGAATGCAGTCTCCGACGAGTGGGAGACATTTGGCCAAAGCATTTTGGGCAGAGCGACTCTCTCCAGTGGGGAGGAGATGTGGGCAACTCTTTGACACGGAGAGCTCAGGAGATTGACCAAGGTAGGGAGTAGTGGTAAGGGAGTTCGAATCAAGGAGGAGGAGGAGGATGCAGCTCTCGCATCAACGAGACAACAAGGAGTACAGAGTTCTTAGTCAGGATTGCCCTGAATGTAGTATTCGAGGAGTGGGAGATGTTTGTCCAAAGCATTTTGGGCAGAGCAACTCTCCCCAGTTAGGAGGAGATGTGGGCAGCTCTTCGACAGGAAGAGCTCAAGAGATTGACCAAGGCAGGGAGTAGTGGTAAGGGAGTTCGAATCAAGGAGGAGGAGGAGAATGCAACTCTCGCGTGAGCGGGATATCAGGGGATACAAAAGGGGAAGAAGAAAGACATCTCCAAGGTCAAGTGCTTCAACTATGGTGAGTTGGGACATTATATCTCTCAGTGCCCCAGGAAGAAAGGCAAGGGAGAAGCTTCCGACTAGAAGGCTACTCCAGCAAAGGCGCAGAAGGATGTCGAGACTAATGATGATTGTGCCATGAGTGCTCATGTGCCTTTAGAGAATAGGTGGGGAGACAGAGTTGTACTCAAGAGGACTACAGAACAAGGGTAGGATCCTTGAGGTGCCCAAACTCTTGGATCACATATGTTTACGGGAGCCTTTAAAGATAGTAGCATGATGACAGGTGTCGGCTGGAGCAAGGTGTGATAGAGTGACAAGGCAGTGCTAGAGTGCAGAAGTCTGTAGCAACATACTGGAGGTTGCAGCAGTGCAAGAGGCACAAAGGAGGTTGCAGTAGCACAGTGGTAGCAAAGGGAACACAAGATAGTAGCTGAGGTAGCTTCAGCATCACGAGGCTTCCAGACTGACCAGGATGTCAGTGTTTGGGTGAAGTTAGTTACTTACTTTTCGGTAACTGAGTTATAGTGCAACAGTTAGCAGTGGCAGTGCTATGGGTAGCATAAGGCAACATTTTGAGAGGGAGGTGCAGTACAGATGTAGCAGTGGCAGTGGTAGTGTCATGAATAGCAAGTACAGGAAGAAACAGTGCAGTGGATGTGGGGTAGCAGGCCTAATGTTGATTTGGGGTAGCATCAGATGTGCTCTAGCCACAAAAATTGGTGGAGAGGCTAAGGCACATGAAATATCCAATACCCAGAAAGGGTTTGGGCAAATTCTAAACAATTTGGGAGATATTAAAATAATTAATATTTTTAATGGAGTCCCCGAGTCTAAACTTAGGGAAAATAAAATATTAATGTGATTTAATGTAAAACTGTGTTAGATTGGTCCAAAAGTCATGGATCAAGCCAGATCTAATCTTAGTCGTTGATTAGGGACTTAATCTCGGTCGTTGATGTGTCAACCACGAAAGTATAAGAGGAGGCTTGAGGGTCACTTGGAGAACATACTAAGGGAGACCAGTCAGTTCAATTTCTAGAGTGGGGTTAGCTGAGAAATTGAACCAGTGGTTTGGTGAGCAGTTAGGAGGCAACAAGTACGGAGTAGAGAGGCAGGATCATCCATTGAAGATCAACGCGACGCAGGAGAGGTAGACGTAGGGCTTTTCAGTTAGACGCAGAGGCAACAGAAGACTGTGAATTCACTAGCTGGGCCTGCGTGGGTAATGCAGAGAGGCCCAGGGTTGACATAGTCAAGCAGGGGCTGATGCAGAGGGTTGGATAGCCATGCAGAGGTCAGCCGGCCTGACGCTGGGATTGGAAGAAGTGTTGGAGATTTATTCTCTTTGTGGGTAAGCCAATTTGGCACCCTGTTGTACTGAAGAATTGCTGAATAATAAAAACCTCACTTGCTGCACCTGTTTTCTCGCACTGGGTTTTTCCAGGGACTGTTGTCCAAAATGACTGTGTCAATGTGTTGATTCTTGTGCATATGTTTGTTTTTGTATTACAGTGTGATATCTGCAGCAATATTTATTTTAATGTTTCTTGAAGTAATTTCATGAAAAACTTATTGTGGAATAAGTAGGAAAAGTAAATCAGTTGCTCCAGTGATAGAATTTTCACATGGTATCAGAGGGAGTAATCAGATACAACAAGGGAAAATCAGTTATGGGTCGAGACCACAATGCAGAGGCATCCATGTCAGGGGACTCACAAATTTTCAAAAGATTGCACAAGAGAGAGATGTTGATTTCTCTATGTTAGCTTGGAAGAAGAAGTGGCGTGTATGACTAGTGCTGCATCATCAGAAGTATGGTATATAAACAATGGAGCCTTGTGGCATATGACGAGAATCAGGGAGTGTTTCTCAGAATATCAAGAAGAGAAGATGAACTTTCCGATCACCATGGGGAACAGGGCAAAGTGTACTCCAGTAGGGAAGGGTACCATAGTCCTTCAGACAGAATCAGGAGAACGGTTCCGTGCTACAAATGTGCTACATGTACCAGGATTGGGGATGAAATTACTTTCCGTATCACAACTACAAGGCAAGGGCTATGACGTCTACTTCATTGAGGAGAAGGTATATGTCAAACACCCGAGCTGGAAAGAGAAAATGCAGATCGAGATCAAAAGTAATCGGTTGTATAGATTACAACTAGAATCATCAATGACACTAATAGGCAGTCGTGGAGACAAGGACTTGAACGGACTATGGCACAAAAGAATGGGTCACTTGCACCATGGAGCTCTGAGAATTCTCAGGAGCACTATAATAGGAGTTTCGAATCTGAGTACGGAACGAGATGATGTATGCAGGGGATGTGCTCTAAGAAAGTATGCCAAGGCGGCATTTCCTAGGAGCAAACACAGGGCCAAGAGTGCACTAGAATTGATACACTCAGATATCTGTGGACCTATGTTCGTCAAAGCTCTTAGTGTGCCAAGTATTTTCTTACCTTCATTGATGATCACTCAAGGAAAACTTGTATTTATTTTCTGAAAACCAAGGATGAGGTTTTTTGTCGATTCAAGGAGTTCAAGGCTCTGGTGGAGAATCTGACTGGGAAGGAAATACAAGTTTTGCGCTCTGATAATGATGGAGAATATGTTGATAAAGACTTCACTGATTTTTGCGCTGAGGGCATCAAAAGAGAGTGGATAGATCCCTACAATCCGGAGTAGAATGGGGTAGTAGAAAGAAAGCACAAGACTATTGTAGAAGCAACTAAGGCCATGATGTATGATTAGGATATGCCAAAATTCCTGTCGGCAGAAGCATGCAACACAACAGTCTATGTTCAGAACAGGACTTCTCATCAGGCATTGGGCAAGATTACTACAAAGAAAGTCTTCACAAGGAAGACACCTGAAGTCAGTGATTTCAAGATATTTGGGAGTTTAGCATATTGTTGCATACCCGAAAAAAAGAGGAAGAAGCTGGATGAGACTGCGGAAAAGGAATATCTGATGGGATATAGCGAGAATGCTAAGGCATACAAAATCTATCTTCCAGGGAGCAGGAAGGTAGTAGTACAACGAGATGTAAAGTTCATGGAGGACAGGGCTTTTAGAAGATCTTGTGAGATGCCTTCTGAAGAGTAGTTGAAAGAGGAGCTGTTGGTTAAGCCTCTTTAACCAACAGAAGTAAATAATTCTTCCTCAGGACAGGAAGATTCTCAGGATGAGGAGGCGCGAACAGAAGCACCTGCTAGTAGAGGAAGAACTAGCAGGGAACTTCGTCAGATTCTGCGAGATGCAGATGAATTCATCGGTGTGCTAAGAAACAATAAGAGGGAGAGAAAACAACGAGATAGATATTAGGCATTAGTATCTCAAGATGGGGACCCTGCCAGTGTCCAGGAGGCAGCTCAACATCAAGTTTGGCTAGATGCGATGGTAGAGGAGTACAACTCCATAATGGTGAATAATGTCTAGGAGTTAGTGCCAAAGCCTCAAGATAGATTAGTGGTAGGTTCGAGATGGATCTATAAAATCAAATACACTGCAGATAACAGTGTTGAGAAATACAAGGACATGTTTGTAGCTAAGGGGTATGCTCAAAAGGAAGGGATTGACTATGAGGTGACCTTCGTCCCGGTAGCCGGGTATGTATCAATTAGAGCTGTAAATATCTCTTGTAGCTCGGATGGGATGGGAGATGCATCAGATGTATGTCAAAACAACATTTTTGAACGGGGTAATAGAAGAGGAGGTATACATTGAACAACCAGAGTGCTTTGAAACTCATGAAAAGAAGTCTCATGTATGCAAATTGAAGAAAGCCTTGTATGGGCTGAAACATGCACCAAGAGCATGGTATGGTCGAATAGATGGCTACCTGCAGAAGATGGTGTTTTCAAGAGTGACACGGATCTAAATCTCTACTATCTGGTTGTAGAGAATGAGCCGCTAATCTTAGTATTGTATGTGGATGATCTCTTTCTGACAAGATCATCCAGACTCATTGGGGATTGCAAGAAGAATCTAGCCACAGAATTCGATATGAAGGATTTGGGACGAATGCACTACTTCTTAGGGCTGGAAGTTTGGCAGCAGAGGTGAGAAATCTCCCTTGGGCAAGGGAGGTATTCTACAGAAATCTTGAAAAGATTCGGGATGGAGGATTGTAGACCTATGGCTACACCAATGATCACCAACTGGAAGAAGATTGATGCATCAAAAGACAAGGATTTCGATCCCACCTTATACAGGGATCCTGATGTATTTGGTCAATACCAGGTTAGACATTTGCTACGCTGTTAACTCCCTTAGTCAGTTCATCGTGGAAACAAAGAGGGGGCACTGGGCAACAGCCAAACATGTTCTCAGGTACTTACAGGGAATAGTGGATTATTGACTCTTGTACATTAGGAGTAAGGATATCAGATTGAGTGGTTTTACTGATGCAGATTGGGCAAGAAGTTCAGTGGATCGGAAAAGCACCTTTAGGTACTGTTTCACATTGGATTGGGAATGACCTCCTAGTGCAGTAAGAAATAGAAGTTTGTGGCTTTGAGCTCATCTGAGGTAGAATATATGGCAGCAAGCACAACTTCGTGTGAGGCCATATGGCCTAGAAAATTGCTTGTGAACCTATTAAGAAGGAATATGGAGGTGACCATGATCATGTGCGATAATCAGAGTTGCATCAAGCTCTCTGAGAATCCAGTGTTTCATGATAGGTTGAAGCATATTGATATCCGGTGTCATTTTGTCAGGGACTGTGTCCGATGAGGAGCTATACAGTTGAGCTATGCTCCTACAGGAGAACAGACGGCGAACATCCTCACTAAGGCCCTTGGAAGGACTAAGTTTGACTACTTCAGGCAAAAGATGGGGATGGTAAAGAACCCATTTCAGTAGCAGAAATGGGAGTAATAATAGCAAGGATGCAGAGGGAGTTGCAGTGTGGATGCAGTGTTGAGAGAAAGGACGAGCAACAACACAGATGCAGAGGGAGTTGTAGTATGAATGCAACAGTGGCAATGGCAGAGCCATGGGTAGCAGTATGGGATGCTACAATGCAGAGGATGTTGGGCAGCAGGCCTAGCATCAACACATGGACTGATGTCGGATGATCAGTGATGCTCAGTGAGGAGTATTACTAGAGCACAGTCCTTGCTAAGAGGGAGTGTTGATTTGGGGTAGCATCAGATGTGCTTTAGCCACGAAAATTGGTGGATAGGCTAAGGCACATGAGATCTCCAATACCCAGAAAGGGTTTGGGCAGATTCTAAACAATTTGGGAGATATTAAAATAATTATTTTTTTTAATGGAGTCCCTAAGTCTAAACTTAGGGAAAATAAAATATTAATGTGAATTAATATAAAATTGTGTTAGAATGGTCCAAAGGTCATGGATCAAGCTAGATCTAATCTTAGCTGTTGATTAGGGGCTTATTCTCGACCATTGATGTGTCAACGAGAAAAGTATAAAAGAAGGCTTGAGGGTCACTTGGAGAACATACTGAGGGAGACCAGTCAGTTTCTAGAGTGGGGTTAGCTGAGAAATTGAATCAGTGGTCTGGTGAGTAGTCAAGAGGCAACAAGTACGGAGCAGGGAGGCAGGATCAGTCACTGAAGATCGGCGCTGAGGCAGGAGAGGCAGACGCAGGGCTTTTCAGGCAGACGCAGAGGTAGTAGAAGATTGCACAGTCACTAGCTGGGCCTGCGTGGGTGACGCAGAGAGGCCCAGTGTTGATGCAGAGGGTTGGAGAGCCACGCAGAGGGCAGCCGAGCTAACGCTGGGATTGGGCGAAGTGCTCAAGATTTATTTCTCTCTGTGTGTAAGCCAGTTTGGCACCCCATTGTACTGAAGAATGGCTGAATAATAGAAACCTCCCTTGTTGTACCGGTTTTCCTGCATTGGGTTGTTCTGGGGATTGTTGTCCAAAATAACCGTGTCATTGTGTTGATTCTTCTGCATATGTTTGTTTCTGTATTACGGTGTAATATCTGCAACAATATTTACTTTAATGTTTATTGAAGTAATTTCATGAATAACTTATTGTGGAATAAGTAGAAAAAGTAAATTAGTTTCTATAGTGATAGAATTTTCACACCTAACGTCAGCACAGAGGACCGATGCAAATGATCAGTGTAACGCTTCCATGGTGAAGTGTTACTAGAGCACATTCCTCACTAAGAGGTAGTGTTGATATTGGGTAGCATCGAATGTGCTCTAGCCATGAAATTTATTGGAGAGGCTAAGGCATACGAGATCTCCAAGTCTTAGAAATCGTTTGGAAAAATTCCACCCAGATGAAGAGATATTAAAATAATTAATATTTTTAATTGGTTCCTAAGTCTAAACTTAGGAAAATAAAAATATTAATGTGTATTAATATAAAATGGGCGAGAAAGTTCTAAATGATGAGGGTCACGCCAGTTTTAATCTTAGCCATTGATTAGGGACTTAATCTCGACCGTTGAATCGTAAATAGGAAAAGTATAAGAGGAGGCTTGAGGGTGAGTTGGAGATACACCAAGAGAGATCAAGAATTTGATTTTCTAGGGCAAGGTTTGCTGAGGAAATCGGGTTAGTGATCAGAGTTGCAGTGAGGGGCAGTTCAACAAGGTAGTTTCATTCGAGGCTTAAGAATACATACAGAGAGGCAGCACAGTTCCAGGAGAGACAACACAGGCTCTAGAGGGGCTGACGCAGAGGCCGTAGAGTTGACGTAGAGAATGCAAAAGGCTAACGCAGGTGACACAGAAGCCGTAGATGTTGATGTTGGGCCTCAAACGTAGTGCTAGGGAGATTAAGTGGGGCAGACTAAGAGAAGATCAACAGACTTTGAGCCTGAGAGGGTGACACAGCTCCTGGAGGAGTGACGCAGTTCCAGAGAAGTGCTTGGAGCAGCTTTTGTTGTCCAGCATAGGGAACAACCAGAGTCACTGTGAGGTTTGATCATTCGGTTGCTTATTTTCCGGAATATCTGTCTCCGAATAGAGGTACTACTGCCGAGGATATTCTCTGTTGGGTGAGCCATTTTTGGCACCTTAGTTGTATTCACGAAATTTGCTTAATAATACGAATCCCCTATGTGCTGCACTGGTTTTCCAAATTGGGTTTTTCCGGAGACAATTGTCCTAAAATAATGGTGTCTCTTGTGTTATTGTCTCTGTTTATTTTGAGTGCACGATCTGTATATTGGTGAATGTTGTAATAGTGTTTACTTCGATGTTTATACAATTAAATAACTTGTTAATGTAAAGAAAAAGTAGGAGATTGTAAACCAGTGATTGCAGTAGGGGTTTCTGATGTGTTAGATTAAGGATTTTTCACATTAATAACCTAACCCTTGGGGACAAGCCCAACAAACTAACTCACAAATGAAATAATAAGCCTCTTAAGAGGCCAGATGATAAATAATACATGTTGTAGGGCCCTCCAAGAGGCTTGATGAGGTCCATAAGTGCCATAATGAAGAATAGGACCCTTAAAAGTGATGGCCATGGGGTTGGCCCCTTGTTCTTCAAACAATAAACCTGTGGTGCTCCCAGTGGGTATGGGGGCACATAATAACCTCATGGGTCTCCAAATGAGTGGAAGATGCTTGTATATCATTTGTAAGGGTTCTGATGATAGTGTAGGTGATGTCACATCATCCTACAAGTCTTGGGTTAGCTGCCAAGTGCATGGTATATATGTGGGGTTGGTGGGGCAAAGGTGAACTAGGTGCATCTTCTTCAACCAATAGGTGAATCTCGAGCAATCTTTGAGCAATCTCTGGGATCCATGGAGTGTTGTCTACTGCTGTGGAGGCCCATGGCTCTCAACACACACCCTACATGTGCTAATGTGGCGCTATGGAGGGTTAGGACCTCGTTTAGGAAGATCAAACCCAAGATGGAGGCCATTTGCAATCCTGAATAAGATCCAATGTGTCTCCTAGTTTTTTAGTACAACAAATCATTAAAGAAATCAATTAAATGAGCTTACAACCATGGACTAGAGGTTGGTACTTCATAATGGCCTACTCTTCCATAATGGGCTTCGAGATGTGCCAATGTCTCCCAAACTCCAAATGGGGTTAATCAAGTATCCTATTAGGTGGTTTCTACTTTTAAAAGGGGATACTATGTTCAAGGTACATCATTTAAAAGGTGGTGGTATGTGATAGAGAGGTGAATGAAATAGGGGATGAAAAGGGGTAGCCTTGGGCCACATGTTGGGTGCAAGGGTAGCTAATAAAAGGGAAGCCTACATTTGGGTTTATTGTTGAGTTGGGTTGCATTAGATGTGCTCTAGGCCTCAAATTTTGAAGGGAGGCTTGGGCACATGTATTAAAAAGAACCCATAAAGCGTTTTGGGAAATTCCACTCAGAGAATATTTTATTAAAATAATTAATATTTTTTAATGGGACCTGTTGTCGCACAAAATGTCTAGACACTGCAACAATAGCTCAGATCGGGGGCTGTCACCTTGATTCCCAATCTCTTCGTTAAAGCTGTCTCCCTACAGTAGGTTAAGGGGGGTAGACCTTATGGAAAAGTGGAATGAAGAAGAACTACCTGGGAACCATCCAGTTCGGGAGATACAGTGAAGTGATCAAGTACTTGATTAAGATTTAACAAGACTAATAGGATTTGATTGGATTTTAAATGATTGATACTAGTGCCTTATGGAGTCAACAATCTTGCTAGGGAAATTAAGACCAAGTAATCGATTAGCAACTGCAACTTAGATGAATGACTATTTTATATGAAATGTAGATCCTAAAACTAATGTGAAATGTAAGAATCTTGGTTAATTTTAGTTAAATACCTATTTAAATGTGAATCCTTCAATCCTTTCTATGTTGAGCTTGATTTCATAGTAATTGACATAGAGAAGATCGAGAGAAGCACACTAAGGTGTGATTAACGATACCTCTTCTGAAATTCTAACATACTTGGTGCCTTCGGCGCTGTAGAGAAATGTGGCTTTAGTCACTGCAAAGTCACTGTTTTAAGTACTATTAAAACGAGCTTCTCAAGGAAAGACGGATGGAGATCTATCTGTCTATCAACCAAGCTTTTGCTTGGAAGTAAATTTTATCTATGCATAGTTAACTTATATGCAAATGCACCGGAAGATGAGATGAAGTCAGACTTGAGAATGGGAAAACACTTATGTCGCAAAAGCCCTCAATTACCCAAATGAAATGCTCACCCTTTTTTAGATGAAGACTTAGGAAATAAACTCTGGAAGATACTATAGTTAAAACACCATCTTATTTCAAATCTTCTTGATACAATTTAGCTCAAAAAGAACAAAAGCAACTTTGCAATTGGATATCAATGTCAACAAATGCTCAAAAAAAGTACTTAGTTTATGAAACAAAGGATATGCATTTCCATGACAGAGTAATTAATTTTCAGAAAATTAATTTTTAGGACAGCAGTAAGAAAAACTTTATGATAGCAACAATATGACAATGAAAACAATGAGCTATCAATGATATCTTTATGCTAAAAATTTACCGAAATTTTTCCAAACTTGCCCACATGAATTATAAAAAAATTTCAGCCTATTATGATGTGATTTCTAGAATTATATCAGATCTGATATACTTATTACAACCAACAATTAAAACATGAAATAAACCTAATGATGAATGCCCAACTCAAGAAATTAATTCCTTAATGTATTAGATAACTTAGGAACTGATTTTAGGCTAACCCACATGAAATTTTTCCACTGTTATATTTCAGACTTCAGAAACATAATTATTCAGAGATAACAGTGACTCAAAATGTAGATCTAGGCCAAATACTTGATACACATGAAACATAAACGATTTATTAATGTATTTAGCAATTTTTTAGTTAATTTCAAACTACTTAGATGTGCTTTTCACAACTATTAGAAAGGTAGGAAAAAAATGGTTTAGATATCAAACCCTTAGGCCCTAGGCCTTGAAGATCACTTGTTCAAGTTGCCAAAAAAATTCAATATCTGTAACACAAATTTTTACCAAATTTTCTGCAAAACCCACCAATTAGCTTCAAAAAATTAAATCAAATCAGAAATTTAGCAAGGGAATCTCGGACCAATGAGAGCTACCACTAGGCCCAATAGAACTAGCGTTGGGCTAGGAGAAGGAATATCTGGGCTTAGGAGCTCTAAAACTTGAAACCCTTGTTCTGAAAAGAAATATTTGCTTCAGATCTTCAGATTTATTGCAAAATCTTTAATGGCTGGCCATGCAAAAATATTTGGGACAAGATATTGCCCTCCAGGGCCTAGATCTGTCTCAAAACCCCTAGATCTGCTTGAAAAATTTTAGATTGAAGATTTACTTGGTTGATTTCTCACATCTATTTCTGCAAACAATCTTTGAGCCTAGATCTTGCCCTCCAGGGTCTAGATCTAGCTCAAATCTGAAGATTTTCTTGGCTGATTTCTCAGATCCATTCCTGCACAAGTGAAAAGAGAAAAACCCAATACCCGATATGTACAAAAATATAGAAAATCCAAAAAACCCATGTGTTAAAATTCAAAATTATGTTACAAAATTTTAAATCTACACAAGTAAATAACAGATCTACACAAATAATTTACAAATCTATCAGATCTGAGGAGTATGAGTCCAACTTCGCTCCCAGATCTGATAATTTAAGGCTTATAATAGCCAGATCTCTTAAATTTTCCACAAAATATTTAAAAGATTTTGAAATTTTAGAGAGGTATTAGCCCAAAAATACCCTGCAGAAAAAAATAAAAAATTATTGTTAGATAAATCTTGAGGCTTATATGAAGTAGGCTCTCCCGAAAATGTGTGTTGAGAGTTGACTGGTCCAACCGAGAACTGTCCCCAAACGCTCAATGAGAACCGGAGAGATTTTCTGCAAACATTAGATCAACTATAAAATCAAGTAGAGAAATAGAACAACAATAAAATTTTGAAGAAATAGAGATATCTGCTATTTCAATCAAAATTAAAAATGTTACCCTAAATCCAACAAAGTGAATAAGATACCTATATTCATCTAATTCTAAGAGAGCTATTGATTGATAGTTTTCACATAATAATAAACAAACATTAAAACAATGTTACCATAAATTCATGAAGAGAAACACTACAACGCGTTGAAACCACAAAGACTTTTGCATTAATTCAAAAAAATATACAAGAGAGCTTGAGAGCTTAGTGCACGATCTAGAGATTGGATAGACTCACTGACAAATGACCTCCTATTTAAAGATAAATCCTCCAATGGCTAGTTCGAGTGATTTTTGTCAAAGCAATCTTGACTGTTGATGAGGATTAAAATTTCTTTTAATCTTATCTGTCGAAATTTTAAATTCTTGAGGAAATTTGAATTTTGCAATTAAATTCATTTTAATTAATTCAAAAATAAAAAAAATTGAGTTAATTTCCCAACAAATTTGACTTTGAATTAAACCCTATGGATCAAAGGCTTAAAATTTAGCAAAATAATTAATTTACCTCAGCCCTGGGACCTTTTAAAATTTAAATTTCAAGGATCTACGAATTTTGCCTTTTGAAAATTTAAATTTACTTAGGACTTATAATTAATTAAATTTTTGGCTTAGGATTTTAATTAATTTTGGCCAAAAAATTTAATTAATTAACCTATGAGGGGATAAATTATTTTTCTAACCCTCAAGACACTTTACATCATGATTTTTGTATTTTTTACATCTCAAGGGGGAAAACCCATTTGCAAAAGACCCTCACAGACTACTTAGTTATGTGACAGATATAATCTAGCAGATCAAACAATTTGTAATAAAATAACGTAACCAAATAGTTAGGATTATTTCCAAATCACTTTTACATAGACTCGATCTAGAAACTAGGACTCCCTTAAGATCCCCGTGACAAAATCCACTCTGGCTTCGGGGTAAGGCCGAAGGAAAACTTTGCTGACCATTCGAGAATGGATCGATGAGACAAAAAATCTCCTGAAATGTAGATCATCACCAAAAAAATAGGTTTACCTATGCAATTACATACACGACACGGATCTGTTGAGATTATTTACCATTTATACATGCAGAAAGGGTTTACAATATAACATGATGATCAGACAGATGATGATAGTTGAACGACACAGACACGTTGATCGGGCCCTATCCCTTTTGCGAAAAAAGAAGTGTATTGTTATGGGTCGTTGAGATGTAGTGGTCAACATTTGGCTCTACTTGGGGACACATTGCTACACTGGAGGAATGTGAGAATCCAGAATCTGCATCCATGCAACACACAACATAACATAAGTAGCGTCCATCCAAAAACTATCATATAACGTTAAGCACAGGAAATATATAAGCTCTTCGTTTATTAACTAGTCTAATATCATGAAAAACACATCTAACTACAAAACAAAATACTGAAATAACAGGGTATAAGGTTAGAAATACAATACAAAAATGCCCCATGGCATCAGATGTGTTCAATATAGTGCATACTGAGCATTTGCTTGCTTTTAGGCAAATTTGTCGGCTATTTCTCGGATGTGCCATGTCCAATTCTACATATGGTAGGACTTTTTCCTATCTGAAAATCAAGTTGTTCGCGGCCATCTGATGCATCAAATCGCTTTATCATTCTGTTTCTCTTGCACTTTTTCTTTGTGGCAGGTTGTATCACTGATGACGTGGAACATTCTTCTTCAAAACTCTCAGATGAAGTATGTAAGATATGCATGACATGTCTTTCTTCATTTTGCATCTGCTCTGTCAAGAATGATGGATCAGTCGCATAGGTGTCATGAGTAATAACTTGACCTTTTTTAATTTCTTCTTTGACCATGTCATTCTTAGTTAAATCTTCGTTAATGGATTTAGCCTCTTTCTTGGGATATTTGCAACAAGATGGGACCTGTGATTTCCTTTCTTCCAACCTCTTATGTAGTGAACCCATTTCTCTGGCATGTCTTACTATCAACTTCGCTTGATTAAGTTCATTTTTCACGAATCTTTCTTGCAGAGTGACATGATTAGCTTGCATAGTCTTTATTTGATTTTGAGTAATGGACATTTGATTAAAATGATTAACTTCCATTATTTTTAATCTGTTCTCGATGATATGTATTCGATCTGTATTTATGACACATGGTACCTTCTTTTCTTCTATGGTCAATAATCTATTTTGAAGAGATATTTGACGAATTTCCATGTCCTTTATAATTTTATAATTTTTTGCTTTCATGCCCATGAAACAGTTTTGCATATAGTTTATCTCTTTATTATGATTTCCCTGCTTATTATTGTAATCGAATCTCATGATGGTCATTTCTTCATCCATAGTTGACAACTTGTTCTGAATCGAACTTATTTCTTTCTGATAACTTGCTTCCATGGCAGTCACTTGATTTGAATGATTGAATTCCATGATCGTCATCTTTTCCTCTAGGGCTAATAACTCGTTTTGGATAGAATTAATTTCCCTATCATGATTAGCTTTCATGGTTTCCATTTCCTTAGCATGCTGACTTTGCATGTCGGTTACGTGATCAGAGTGTTTAATTTTCATGATTTCCATCTCCTTATCGCGTTTTTCTAGGTGGGTGTATAAAGTTTTCATATCTTTGACGTAATCAATAACAATTTTTTCTTGATTAAGCTCCATATCTTTTACCAGCTGCATTAGTTCTTCTATAATTTGCTGATCATTTTCCCTTTTATTGTTGACACTGATTTGAAAACTTCTCCCTATTTTCCCATTGTCATGGATTTGATCTGCAACGGTACAAGTGGATGGCACATTCTGATATGAAGAATTGTCTTGAAATCTTTCATTGACAACTGAATCCTTCACAAGATCACTTTCATTCTGTTGCATAATTTAAGGGGCACAAGGCGAGTTACCTTGATAACCATATCTATCTTTAAAAGCATGGACGATGTTTTGTAAAGAAGTGAAAGAATCTTCAGGACAATTATTAAACCAATTCAAAGCATCACCCTCTAAAGAAAAGACAAATAGACGCATTTTGACATCTTCATGATCATACAAGGGAGAACTACAATATATGAGCATTGTATGAGTAAACCTGCATAGATGCTTTCTAACAACGACTGAATCACCACCGGAGAACAAAGAGAATTTATGAATAACCACTTCCGGAATATCATGGAGAACATCAGTGAAATGACATGGGGTAAAAAAATCATCCATGATGACTTGCTTGAAGGAATAATGAGAGACCAAATGGATGATAGAGAGAGACCCGTGCTCAAGGAAATCAAGAGATCCGCTAGAAGCGAGCTTTTAGTAGAAATTCTTGTAAGAAATTAAAGAAGTGGAGTTGCCACTTGAATATGAATCTAACTCTAGGATCTAAAAGGAAACAAACAATTTGATATAAGGGAAGGCTTCTTGTCTGAGGAATAATAAATGAAAGAAGTGGAGTCGCCACAAACAAAAAATGAACCAAAATGTCCAAATTCTCAGATCGCACAGATGAAACTTTTGATGAAAAGATCAAAAGATGCCAAACAATGATGTGTCGTTTGACTGACTAATGAATGGCGGAAAAAGATGAGATGATTAAAACGATGTCGAAAAAATTAATGATATAAAAAACTCTGTCCCCGGTGGTAATGCCAAGGAATGTTGACTTTTCCGGCTCGAATGAGAGATGAGAAAGATGAAAGATGAATGTTGAAGAGCCAAGGCCCAATAAATTGGTCCCCAACAACGGTGCCAAAAAATGTTGGTGTTGCCGGTAAAAATGATAAAGATGATATGAGGAAAATGAAGATAAAATGTCGTTGAAGCACCGAGAATAAAATATCCCCAGCGACAACGCCAAAAAATGTTGTTGTTGCCAGCTAAAATGAAAAGATGAGAAATGAGAAGAATGATGAGGAAATGTCATTGAAACGCCGAGAAAAAAATGTCCCCGACAATGACACCAAAAAATGTTGTCGCACAGAATCTTTAGGCACCACGACAATGGCTCAGATCGTGGGCTGTCACCCTGATCCCCAATCTCTCTGTTAACGCTGTCTTCCTATAGTAGGCTAGGGGGGGTAGACCCTATGGAAAAGTGGAATGAAGAAGAACTAGTTGGGAACTAGTTAGTTTAGGAGACATAATGAAGTAATCAAGTACTTAATTAAGATTTAGCAAGACTTATAGGATTTGATTGGATTTTAAATGATTGATACCAGTGCCTTATGGAGTCAACGATCTTGCTAGGGAAATTAAGACCAAGTAATCAATTAGCAACTGCTGCTTAGATGAATGACTATCTTATATGAAATGCAGATCCTAAAACTAATGTGAGATGCAAGAATCTTGGTTAATTTTAGTTAAATTCCTATTTAAATGTGAACCCTTCAATCCTTTCTGTGTTGAGCCTGATTTCATAGTAATTGGCATAGAGAAGATCAGGAGAAGCACATTAAGGTGTGATTAACGATACCTCTTCTGAAATTCTAACATACCTGGTGCCTCTGGCACTGCAGAGAACTGTAACTCTGATGACTGCAAGGTCACTGTTTTAAGTACTATTAAAACAGGCTTCTCAAGGAGAGACGGATGGAGATCTATCTGTCTATCGACCAAGCTTATGTTTGGAAGTAAATTTTATCTATGCAAAGTTAACTTATATGCAAATGCACCGGAAGATGAGATGAAGTTAGACTCGAGAATGGGAAAACACTTATGCCGCAAAAGTCCTCAATTACCCAAATGAATGCTCACATTTTTCTAGATTAAGACTTAGAAAATAAACTCTTGAAGATACTATAGTTAAAACACTAATTTATTTCAAATCTTCTTGATACAATTTAGCTCAAAGAGAACAAAAACAAGTTTGCAATTTGATATCAATGTCAACAGATGCTCAAAAAAAATACTTAGTTTATGAAACAAAGGATATGCATTTCCATGACAGAGTAATTAATTTTCAGAAAATTAATTTTTAGGACAACAACAATATGATAATAAAAACAGTAAGCTATCAATGATATCTTTATGCCAAAAATTTATCAAAAATTTTCCAAATCTTCCCACGTGAATTATAAAAAACTTTCAGCATGTTATGATGTGATTTTCAGAATTATATTAGATCTGATATACTTATTACAACCAACAATTAAAACATGAAATAAGTCTAATGATGAATGCCCAACTCAAGAAATTAAATCCTTAATGTATTAGATAACCTAGGAACTAATTTTAGGCTAATCCACATGAAATTTTTTCACTGTTATATTTCAAATTTCAGAAACATAATTATTCAGAGATAATAGTGACCCAAAATGCAGATCTAGGCCAAATACTTGATACACATGAAACATAAACGATTTATTAATATATTTAGCAATTTTTTAGTTAATTTCAAACCACTTAGATGTGTTTTTCACCACTATTAAAAAAGTATATGACTGTTGTAGCAAACAGTGAGGAAAAATATGGTTTAGATATCAAACCCTTAGGCCCTAGGCCTTGAAGATCACTTGCCAAAGTTGCCAAAAAAAAATCAATATCCAAAACACAAATTTTTACCAAATTTTCTGCAAAACCCACCAATGATTAGCTTCAGAAAATTAAATATTCAAATCAGAAATGGAGCAAGGGAATCTAGGGCCAATCAGAGCTAGCGCTAGGCCCAATAGAACTAGCGTTGGGCTAGGAGAAGACAGATCTGGGCTTAGGAGCCTCAAAATTTGAAACCCTTGTTCTGGAAAAGTTATTTTGCTTCAGATCTTCAGATTTATTGCAAAATCTTTAATGGCTGGCTCTGCAAAAATATTTGGGACAAGATATTGCCCTCTAGGGCCTAGATTTGTCTCAAAATCCCCAGATCTACTTGAAAAATCTTAGATCTGAAGATTTACTTGGTTGATTTATCAAATCTATTCCTGCAAACAATCGTTGAGCCCAGATCTTGCTTTCCAGGGTCTAGATCTAACTCAGATTTGAAGATTTTCTTGGCTGATTTCTTAGATCTATTCCTGCACAAGTGAAAAGAGAAAAACCCAATACCCAATATGTACAAAAATAGAGAAAATCCAAAAATCCCAAATGTTAAAATTCAAAATTATGTTACGAAATTTTAGATCTACACAAGTAAATAACAGATCTACACAAATAATTTACAAATCTATCGGATCTGGGGAGTATGAGTCCCACTCTGCTCCCAAATCTGATCATCTAAGGCTCTAAATAGCCAAATCTATTAAAATTTCCACAAAATATTTAAAATATTTTGAAATTTTAGAGAGGTATTAGCCCAAAAACATCTTACAGAAAAAAATTTATCACTAGATAAATCTTGAGGCTTATATGAAGTAGGCTCTTCAGAAAATATGTGTTGAGAGTTGGCTGGTCCAACCGAGAACTATCTCCAAACGCTCAATGAAAACCGGAGAGATCTTCTGCAAACACTAGATCAACCATTAAGTCAAGTAGAGAAATATAACAACCATAAAATTATGAAATGAAGAAATAGAGATACCTACTACTTCAATCAAAATTAAAAATGTTACCCTAGATCCAACAAACTGAATAAGATATTTGTATTCAGATTATTCTAAGAAAGCTATTGATTGATAGTTTTCACATAATAATAAGCAGACATTAAAACAATGTTATTATAAATTCATGAAGAGAAACACTACAACATGTTGAAACCCCAAAGACTTGCATTAATGCAAAAAAGTATACAAGAGAGCTTGAAAGCTTAGTACACGATCTAAAGATCGGATAGACTGACTGACAAATGACCTCCAATTTAAAGATAAATCTTCCAATGGCTAGTTCGAGTGATCCCCGTCGAAGCAATCTTGACTGTTGATGAGAATTAAAATTTCTTTTAATCTTATCTGTCGAAATTTTAAATTTTTGAGGAAATTCGAATTTTTCAATTGAATGCATTTTAATTAACTCAAAAATAAAAATTTTGAGTTAATTTCCTAAAAAATTTGACTTTGACTTAAACCCCATGGATCAAAGGCTTACAATTTAGCAAAATAATTAATTTATCTTAGTCCTGGGACCTTTTAAAATTTGAATTTTAAAGACCCACAAATTTTTCCTTTGGAAAATTTAAATTTACCTAGGACCTATAATTAATTAAAGTTCTGGCTTAGGATTTTAATTAATTTTCGCTAGAAAATTTAATTAATTAACCTATGAGGGGATAAATTATATTTCTAACCGTCAAGACACTTTACATCATGATTTTTACATTTTTTATATCTCAAGGGGGAAAACCCATTTGTAAAAGATCCTCACAGACTACCTAGTTCTACGACACAGATATAATCAGTAGATCAAATAATTTGTAATAAAATAACCTACCTAAATAGTTAGGATTATTTCCAAATCACTTTTACATAGACTCGATCTAGAACACTAGGACTCCCCTAAGATCCCTGTGACAAAATCCACTCTGGGTTTGGGGTAAGGCCGAACGAAAACTCTGTAGACCATCCGAGAATGGATCGGTGAGACAAAAAAACCTCCCGGAATGTAGATTGTCACCAGAAAAATAGGTTTATCTAGGCAATTACATACACGACACAGCTCTGCTGAGATTATTTACAATTTACACATGCAGAAAGGGTTTAGAATATAACATGATGATCAAGCTGATGATGATAGTTGAATGACACGGACACGTCGGTCGGGCGCTATCCCTTTTGTGGAAAAGATGTGTATTTCTATGGGTCGTTGAGACGTAGTGGTCAACAGGACCCTAAGTTTAAACGTAGGAAAACCCATCTAATATGTATTAATCTAATTGTGGGTGTAACATCTAGAAGAAGACGGAGATCAAGCCAAAACGATCTTAGCCTTTGATTAGGAATTAATCTAGGCCATTGGTTGTCCAACAGAAAGATATAAGAAGGGGTTGGAGGGTTATTTGGAAAACACATCGAGAGATCAAGAGATCAAATTTATGAATTGAGATGTTCTCAGGAGGAAATTCTGATCAATGAGATTTCTTGTAGTTGAGGGGCAGGGATAGTTGGGTTGAAGTATTTGTGAAAATTTGCTACAATATTTGATTTATTTCTCCTACTCAATGTTGCGAAAATCACGATCAGGATTAAATCGCTGAGCGTCTGAAATCGGAAAAAAATCATAAAAATTGGGATAAAATCGGCAAAAAATCAACAAAATTAAAAAAAATAAAATATACAAAAATACAAAGATTAAGATTTTTTTTTAAAAAGTATGATTTTTCAAAATGAAAAAATCACTGATTTAATCTGCCGATTTAATTGTTTTAGCAAAAAAAGCGCGATTTTTGCAATACTGCTCCTATTTATTTATGATAAGTTATTTACCAATACTTCAGTAAATACCAAAATAAATTCAGTTTCCGACTTCGCAAACTAGAACTGGAAAGTAAACAGTAAGAGAAACATCAACATATGAACATTCACATTGACACACTTGTTTTTCGACAATTGTCTCTGGAAAAACCCAATGTGGAAAAACTGGTGCAATAGATCTGAGGATTCTTATTATTGGTAGTAAATATCTGAATAAAATCTAGGATGCTCATCTAGCAACCCTTTACAGAGAACATACTGTGGAAAATCTGAGTGAACTTTAACTCACTTCACCTGGTGAAATGTTGGCTGATCCGACACAAGACTGCCTAACCCCGATTATTTCTGTGTTGGCTCTACGTCAGCCTTGCGGCACCTTCTCTACCCTTTACATCAGCTGTCCCGGCTATTCCGACAGTTTTCGGCAGTTTTGACAATTCCCGATAGTTTTCGCTGTTTCGACAATTCTGGATTTTGTGTGACAAGCAACTTTTCTGTGTCAGCTCTCCCGACTACTGCGTTGCCTCTACGTCAGCTCTCCTGACTGTTTCGGTAGTTCCTGGTAGTTCTGGTAGTTCTCGACAGTTTCGTCAGTTCTGGATTTTCCGTGAGAGCCAGCTTTTCTGCGTTAGCTCTCCCGGCTACTGCATTGCCTCTCTGCAAGCTCTCTCTGCCTCTCTGTTCTATATTTTCCGGAAAGTCCTTCTCCCGGATTTTCTCTGCCCCTCAGTTGCAAGATCTCCCCAATCGATTTTCCTTTTGAGAGCTTCTCACCTCAGAAAATTGATTTTCTCAATATCTCTGTGTGTTTCCAAATGAACCCTAAGCCTCCATTTTATACTTTTCCTGTTGATTCTTCAATAACCGAGATTAAGTCTTTAATCAACGGCTAAGATTAAAACATGACTTGATCTGCGTTCTAGATCATTCTCACCCATATTTTGATTAATACCCATTAATATTTTAATTTCCCTAAGTTTAGACTTAGAAACTCCATTAAAAATATTAATTGTTTTAATAAAATACAGTCTAGTTGGAATTTCACCAAACGGTTTTTGGGTTCTTTAGAACTCATGTGCCTTAGCCTCTCCACGAATTTTCAAGGCTAGAGCACTTCTAATGGTCCCAAAAACTAACAATATCTTCTCTGGGACCTCGAATACTCAACGAGGTAGAGAAGCACTAGTGGAGGCAGCGCAGACCCAAGAAGGACTGACGTTGGGCGAGGAGGGTCCACGCAGTGCTTGACGCAAAGCCAGAAGGGCCAGCACAGAGGCAGAGATGTCTTCTAGTAGAAGTTCGAAATTTGTCGGGGAGCTGCCGGATCAATTGGGAGGGTAGACATCAGAGCTCTAGGAGGCAAGGAGACCCAGCGCAGAGCCGATGCGGAGCCTCAGAGAGCTCCACACAGATACCGCGAAGTGGCCGCATAACTATTGCTGGGGACAATTAGTTCAACTGCCGGATCAGTCGAGATTTGCCAGGTGGAGTGAGGTAATCTCACTAAGTTTCCTGCTAGTGTCTTTTTCTCTGTAATGGGATTGTTAGAGGGGAATCACGAATTTTATTTAGAACTACTGCTTAATAATAATAAACACTCAAAACTGCGGCACCGCTTTTCTAGCATTAGCTTTTTCGGGGGACATTTGTCCAAAAATAATGGTGTCTGTTGTGTTGTATTTTCTGACTTGCCCAGTCTCTTGTTTCCGCATAATATTTAATTAAGTTAAGGTTGTAGTGTATGTATTACAATATTTGTCGTAGGAAACTGCAAGTAATTTGTTTAAAAGAATTTAACAAATAAGAGTAATATCATCAGTTGCTGCAGTAGGGATTCCCGTTGTGGAATTTTCACATTTATAATGTACAGGAGGGAGAAATCGTGGTAAATGAGGCGCCCTAACCTTGATTTTTCCACCCTTCTTTATATGCGTTTTTCCTTTTTATGATTTTTCTTTAATTAAATGCTCAGGGCTCAAGGAGTAAGAGCATGATGTGTGAGATGTAGCAGTGGATACCCCCTTTTAAGGTAGGGTGCTTCATTGCCCACTAGGAGTTGGGACAATCATGGGTTCCTATATGACGAAGGAGGCTCATAAAACTCGTAGGAACCAAGGTGATGGCCATGATGATGGGGTAGAGCTCATGTATTGGCTTTTGCCTAAGTGCTAAATGTGTTTGTCTCGGCCATCTTTTGCATTTTGTGGTACATTTTCCATTGAATGTGGCCAATTATGCTTTTACTTTTCTTTTTAGCTGTATCAACCTCCGAGGCATCAATTCAGGCCTGACCTAAGGTGTGGGCAAAGGGGAAGGGGAGAACTAGCCCTATGTGGACCCAGTGGAAGAATGTGGACCTAGGTGGGAAAAATGATGAATGGGCTAATAATGGGGTTAATATATGCGGATGAGAGAGCGGGACCATGTAACCAAAATCCGGGTTTCTTGTGAAATACCATTCCTAAAGCCAAATGGTCAGTAAAAGAGATCCCACAAGACTAGAATCCATGGTTAATATCCAAAAGGGGTCTAGGGGACAAGAGCACAAACCTAACCCATTCTTTCTGTCGAATCCCCCCATTAATCCATTCCCAGAAGTGTCCATGATAAGCAAACTACAATACTCAATTACCAAATGACAAGGCATACCTTTAGGTTTGGGAGGTCCACCTTCAAACATACGATTATGGCAGATAGGTGAGGGACCACATCGCTGGCTCAGGGGGCGGAGAAATGGTACGATGAGCTAGTTGGTGGCTGCAAGGGGCTGTTGGCTGCCGGTTGAGGACCATCTTGGAGAAAGAATTTCTCCTAAGGGTATCACCCAGAAAATGGTGGGTAACAGGACCCACATTCCTTCAAGAAGCTTCTCAAATGGGAGAGAAATCTGATTGGAGCAATGGGTGGAGAACTTTGGCATAATCCTATGTACTGACCATCGCGAATTTGCTAGATTGTTGGCTGTCAAATGAGGCGAAATTTTTTCTTCTAAGGCTTGCCCACTTTTGGTGGGTAATAGGGAAAACCACTCTATTTTCTTTTGGATGATTATGGTATTATGCTAGAGTGGTTAGTGTTTTTATTGCTGGAAACAATTTCTTTTGAAGACAAGTATTCGCATATGAGAAGGGATTAAAGTGTGAGGTTCTCAACCCTCCTTAATCCATGACGTGATCTTGAATATTGGGTAAGCTTTCTATTGTAATAAAAAAATTGATGTTTGCACATGTTAATGGCCTAGTTAATCCTATGAGATTGTTATTGAAAACGTGACATGTTGTTTGGGTTGCCTATTCCTTCGATGGATATCCTTTTTGGTCCTTTATGTTATAATCTCATGTTATTGTAATTCCTTCAATATTTAATTTGCAGATTATTTATTGGCTTTAACACATTGTTTATGTGATGCACCTATTGATAGAGTCCTCACTAACTTTTATACAAACTAAAAGTCCATTTTGACTAGTTATGGCACATTAGACTATGGCTTGACTATGTCTTCTCCATATCACTCTAATCTGTCTCTTTGTATTCTTTGACTCCATAACCATTTGATTGGCACTTGTCGTAGAAACCCACCATCCACATAAATCTAAAGCCTATCATATATCTCCTAGGGATATCCCCTTTGTGCTGGAGGAGAACCAACCCAAAGTGATAGAGGGAGTTACTGTGGTGACAGTGAGTAGCCTCTCCTAGTCCCCCTAGTGCTACAGATGTGATGTTCTCAACCCTCCTTACTCCTTGACATCATCTTGAATATTGGGTAAGCTTTCTGTTATAATAAAAGATTTGATCTTTGCACATGTTAATGGCTCATTTAACCCCATGAGATTGTTATAGAGGATGTGATTTCTTGTTTGGACTGTCTATTTCTTTGAAGGCATCTTTCTTGGACCTTTTCATTATAATCTCAGGGTATGATTCTTTCTTCATATTTGAGTTGTACATTATTTATTGGCTGTAACATATTGGTTGTGATGATGCATCTATTGTTAGTGCCCTCACTCACTTTTATATAACCTAAAAATCCATTTGGACGAGTCATGGCAAATTAGTGTATGGCTTCCATACCACTCTATGTCATCTTTGTTTGTATTCCTTGACTCCATAACCCTTGGATTGGCACTGATCTTAACATCCCACTATCCGCTTAAATTTGACATTTAATCCTTTCTAGGGATAACCTCCCTTGTGCCAAAGGAGAGCCAACCTAAAGCAAGAATGGGAGCTATTGTGGTGATACTGGGTAGGCCCTCTTAATTCCCCTAGCACTACACTTGCGCTTAAATTAGGGATTTACTATTTAACTGCAGGTTTTCAGAGGTAACACTTCACAAAGTGAGTATTATATTTGGCAGTGTCTCAATGTTGAAAGAATCATTCTCGTTCATTCTAATAAAGTACTATGAGGTGCCATGGTCTATGAAGATGAACTTCGGGATTGGAACTGTTGGTCTGTTCATAATTTCAATTATCCAATTTCAAACATTTAAACTGTTTAAGTATATGTTTTTAACATGCATGTATGCAATAAAAACATTTTGTCTATATGAGGAATTTGTATTAACCTATCCAATTTCTCTTTGGCCCCCTATTGAATGTGGTAACTATCCCCATTAAATATTTTTTGTTGTTTTCTTGTGATTTAAATTTTAAATAGACAAAATATTATACAAAACTTAAAAAGCTTGCCAAGCTTGTTTGACTTTAAAAATATTTTGATGGATGTTTCATGCCATGTAGGTATCATATTTTAGATTTTATATAATATTATTTTCCTAAGTGTTTTGTCTTGGAGGTTAGTATGTTATTCGTGTGTTTGATTGAAGGTATTCTCTTTTTGCAGGTCGTGTCAAGAGTGTGTGCAGGAGTATAAAGGTTGCTGTTCGACAATATGCAAAAGTGCTCCTAGGCTAAGACCTATCTTATATGATGCCCAACCTTATGAACGATGGCATAAATATCGTGATTCTATATGTTCAACCCAAAACGTCAGGAAAAACAATCCATAAATTGCCAATGTTGTTTCCGGAGAAGTGGAAATTCATTATTCATCATTAAGGAAAACATGCACTTGCAAAGTCTCGCGTTAGTATGGTTTTCATTAATGTGTTATTTTTTTCATATCAGAGAAATATATTAAAGAATTTAGGCTTCTATGATCATTATCAAGTGTTTGAGACATGTTTTCGAAGTGTTTGAGACATGTTTTTGGCGATTGTCGCCAAAAACATGTCTCAAATGGAGAAATATACTGTTTATATTTTGAGGTGCTTGATGATCTAATCAATTATTTAAAATCCAATTCATTGAGGCTAGTTGCAGTTGGTGTCTTCAGTTCAAGCAACCATTGTTTTTTATGGGTACATATTCTTTATCTTTGATACTTTAAGAAGATTTGTTCGAATGCTTATGGTCATAGTTGGGGAAAAGTATCAATTCAATAGGGATCTATGTTTTCATGGCCTTAGCTAGAACATTAAAACTATCGATTTTATCTTTTCAAAATGTTCTTCATGTATTGTTCCTCCAAGGAGGAAAGCATGTGTAACAGTGATCAAACCATCCCACCTTGCTCAACACTTGCAAATTGGTTACATAATAATAGACTCAGAAAATTACAATTGAGTTTGTCAAATGAGAATATGCATGAACACAAGATTGGTTTTCAAACTCTTGAGCCATAACATTGATGTTTGTATAATTGTGCATTTATTTTCCTTATAGAATTATGCATTGATGCTTAGACTAAAAAGTGAAAAATACTCTATGAGATGCAATTTTTACTAAAATGTATCAAATTTATACTAATAAATATTCAACATTTTAATTCATGTCTATTGCATGAATTCTTACTAAACGCTATAAAGGTTTTGTGAGTGAGGGCTCTATTAGACTCATGGGGAAGTTTGGGAAAATGTCCACACATATTTGTTCATTCAGGAAAAGACAAAGGGCCCTACTTTTGTTACTTCAAAATGGATATGTCTATTGTCTAAAAAAGATTTACATGTAGAATTATCTAAAAGATATACATGTAGAATTATCTGTGTCCATTTGATACAAAGGATAGATAAAAATATGATAACATCCAAAATACATAAAATTTTCATTTATCTTCTTTTTGGGGTGCTTCGAGGTCTTTTGGTGTAAGCAAGGGCGAATGACTAGTGTTGTCGCATAGATTGTCACGAAAACGCTCAAACCGGGGGCTGTCACCTTGATCCCCGATCTCTTCGTTTAAACCGTCTCCCGAGGCTAAGGGGGGTAAGACCTTATGGGATGAATAAAAATCAACTATGGACCAGTTGGGTTGGGAGACACAAGGAGGCAATTTAGCACTTGATTGATTTAGAAATTAATGTACCAGTGCTTTATTGAGTTAATGATTTAAATGATTATTTATTAGATGTTGCAGAAAATATGAACTTTGTACAACAATCATTTATTATTAAAAAACCTGAGCAATGCAAGATATTTGATAAACGCACAATGCTTTAATAATGATCCAACAATTAAATTTCTAAAGATTTAATGCTTTAAACAACCATACAATTTAAATGCTAACCAATTACCACTTTCATATCGCTAACTTGTAAATAAACATTTAAGCACATTTAACTATAGAAAAGTGGAACACAGATACCACAAAAGTCTCCAAAAATGAATTTTCAATTTTTTAATTAAGTTTTTCAAAAGTTTTAATTTCTATAAATGAAACTTAAAATTACTAAACTAAACTAAATAAATATATACAATTAAAATGAAATTTAAAACTCTAAAAATTATTAAAAAACTAATTCTAAAAAAAAAAAACTAAAGTCCTAAAGAACTTTTTTATTTTTAATTTTATGAATTTTTTTATATTATTTTTAAAATCAAGCTTAACAAACAAAAACAAAAGTATACCATATCTGAAGACTATAAGCTAAATAAAAATTAAAAACTAAATCAATTCTAAATAAATAATTTTTTCCTTTATGATTTTTTCTTTTTTAATTTTTTATGATTTTAAAATTTCTAATTTAAAATGGAACAAAAACTTGCAATCTAAATAAAATCTAATTTAAAACAAAAAAATCGATTTTCATATTTTTTTTATAAAGATTCAGAATTTTAAAATAAAAATAAAACTAAAATCTAAAACTAACAATTTAATTCTAAAATCTACAACTAAACTGTACAAAAAGAATGCAATACCCTAACCTATGTTAAACCATAAATCAAAACGCAGACATATCAAAATTGCTGGTTATTGTTTGTGTCAATGCTTGTAGGTACGCTGAAAGGTTTCAACGACAGCAGATGCAGAAGCAGAAATCGCAGCTCTCGAGGGGAGGCAACGCGTGGAGTCAGGGATGTGGAGAGAGAGGCTGATAGCAGAGAAAGAAACGCAGGTGGCTGAGAGAGAGCAACATGATAGGAATTTGACAGCGGTAGAGATGAAAATATGGCTGCACAGATTTAGATAGCTACTAAAGGGTGCATGTAGATATGCGTTGAACTGAGGCAGCCGCGTGTAGGAAGAAGATTGAGCTGCGGAAGAAAGAAGACCAATGTGCAAGTGCAACAATGAGTGAAGGTATGAGGGAATTGCGTGGGGAGTGGTGGCTCAGACATATGGCAGAAGGGAGAATCGAATACACAAGTAGCTGGCGTGGACAACGTGATTTCAGTGTTTTTTGCAGGTGCGCGTGAATGAGCGCAATAGATGCTTTGAAAACAATGGACACAAGGATTTGGGGGTGGCTACAGCAGCAAGAAAAAATTTCTAAATCTGCCAGAACGATAAAAGCAATCTTGAAACCCTCAGAAGAATATTTGAATTCTAGAAAACAAATTTCACACATGTACTTCAGATTTATTTTTTATTTTATTTTTTTTTATTAATATTTTTTTTTTTAATGAAACCTCAGGCAACAGTGAAAAATGAAAATGCAAGTAGCGGACCCATAGCCCAGGAACTTGATTGAAATTTTAAATCTTTCCTGCTCCAGATTGCTTGATGGAAATCCTGAAAAATTTCTCAAACCCTGTACCTACAACTTGCAATGGCAAAAAGCAGAACACCCAAAAATAATGTGTAGGAAACAAGACTGAAAACCCTAAATCAACTAAATAATTATAGTATTTACAGATTAACGACTCTAAGCAGTCAGATTTATCAATAATCTACAGAAATATTTTCAGAATTTTAAATTTAATGTAGGATGCTTTAGAAAACCCTTCATGCATCTGCAAAAATTTCTAATGATAAGCCCGGGATTAGAACTAGCTGGGCTCTTTTAGAAAACACAATCCAAGAGTTGGCTGGTTTAGCCGAGAACTCCCCCCAACGCCTGGTAAACTCAAAACTAAGGATATCTTGCACAACTTAAATAAACCATTAACATAGAGGGAGAAAACAACAGAGAAATTTAGATCAAATGGAGATACCTGCCACTATATTTCAGAAATTAAACTATCATTCAAACCCCAGAGATCAGACAAGATACCTGTGCCTAAATCAATCTCCATCAAGCTATCATCAATGACCGAAAATAAAATGATGCAGAAAAATAAAACATCTTACAACATTTTCAGAAGAGTAACACCAGCAAGATTTTCAACCCCAAAGTCCTTCTTTATTGCACAAAAAATGACTACAAGATAGCTTTCTTTAGCACCAGACTCTTAGATCAAATGATCTCAAATGACCCCTGACACCCTATTTAAACAAAAATTTCCCAACGGCTAGTTCGAGTGATCCATGTCAAAGTGATTTTGACCGTCGATGTGGATCAAAATCTCTTTTAATCTCATTTGTCGAAATTTTAAATGCATTTTAGTATATTAAAAAATTAAAATTGTGCATTTATTTTCTCTCAAAATTTTGACTTATTTATTATTATTTTACTACTTTTTTAATTTTATTTTTATTAATTTTAATTATTTTAATTATTTATTATTTATATCTTTTATTATTATTATGATTTTAAATTTCTTAATGGATCCTTGAAATTAGCCTTTGGAAAAATCACCTAGGACCTAGGACTTATGAGGGGATAAAACATTTCCTAATCCTCAAGACACTTTACATCATGACTTTTACAATTTTACATCTCAAGAGGGAAAGCCCATTTGACATAGACCCTTATAAATCGCCCAGCTCTGCGATACAAATATAATCTAACAGATCAAGCAATTTGTGATAACATAACCAAATAGAGTGAACTATTTCCAAATTACTTTTACGTAGACTCGAAGCACACTAGGATTCCCCTAAGATTCTAATGACAAAATTCATTCCGTCTTTGGGGTTAGGCTGAAGGAAAACTCTGCTGATCATTGATCGGTGAGACAAAAAACCTTCTGGAACATAGATTATCACTAGAAAATTAGGTTTACTTAGGCAATTTACATACATGACTTAGATGTGCTAAGATTATTTCTAATTTACACATGCAGATTGGGTTTGCAACATAACATGATCAGGTCGACGATGATTGTCGAATGGCATGGACACGTCGATCAAGCGCTATCCCTTTTGCGAAGAAAAGGGGGTGTACCACTATGGGTAGTTGACACGTAGTGGTCAACAACTAGTTTTAGCTCCTTGCCTTCAAATGCTTAAATTCGTTTTAGTGGTGCAAGAATAATGACAATAAATGGGTTTATCTAATTGAATGGACTAGAATGACTAGTTTCTTTCTTTTTGAGGGGTGGAGTGAACCATTTAGAGCCAGATCCTTCTTCAAAGTCTTTGGAAATATGATTTATGACTTGATATTCACAATGACTTTGAGATTGGTAATCCATGGAGATAGAGATGAGATTAGTAGGAATAGAGAACCAAGGCACCCATCTAGTGGGTGTTGTTTTATCATAGATCATGGTTCAATTTCAACTGAGGATAAAATCAAGATGTGTTGATAAAGCATTGGGGAACTCACTTTTTGATGTATGGATATCATAATTAGGCACAAGTGCCAACCATATTAATGAATGTCGACATTTCTTAGTGCTTGCTTCACTTGTAAAACACTAGATGCAGCTTAGGGAACTCGACAAACTTAATTGTACCATAGAGAGACAAACGAGGGGATTCAAATGGAAAAGAATGAGCACATGGCTCTAATACTATAAAAGAGGTGAGGAATTGAAAACGAAAAGGAACTAGTAACAAAGGAAAACACTGAAGAAGAGAGCAACAAACATGGATCTTGATGCCTGAGAGGGAGGCTTGTTTGAGGGAAAAGCTATAAAGGGGATTTGGGAATTTTCCTATCTTTCCTGAAATTAATGTTTTGATTCTTGATTTGGTAGTTGACTACCTAACTATGAGTGGTTATGAGAAGAATGGGGTAGTGGTAGTGAACTACTCTTGGAGTATGGGCTACATACCCATTCAAGAGACTTTTGGCTAACCATGTAACACAAGGGTAGGACCTTGATCTTCTTGTGCTAGGAGTTTTGCATGGAGTTAGAGAGGAAAAAGATAGAGGAGTGGTGCATGCAGAGAGTAGTTGAGCACATAGAGAAAGAGAGAGCAAGTAACAGAGGAAGAAGTGCGTGTGGATTAGTAAATGTGTGCCAGTGACCAGTGGATTTTGTGTGTAGAACTTGGACCACACGAGAGGTTGTAAGGGTGACTTTGAACAAAAGGAGACATAAAAGCCTCCTAAGTCACAATGAACTTATTTGAAGATTGTGTTTGAATTATATTGTTTAAGGAAGTTGGTGAGGAATGTGAAAATTCCTTGAAATGCAACACTTGGAAATTATTCTTCTAACTGTAAATTAATTCTGCAATTTATTTGCTATGACAAATAGCGAAGAATTTACATTGAAATTACTTCACCATAAAAAATAATATTGTGGAAGAAAAAATAGGAATTGAGAAATGCTAGCACACATGAAAATGACAATTATTTTGACAATTGTCCCCGGAAAAACCCAATGTGGGAAAACTAGTGCAATAGTTAAGAGTTTTATTATTATGTAGTAGCATAAGTTTTGAATACAACTGAATGCCCAAAACTGACATTCCACTGCAAGATAAAGTAGCCAAAAAAAATAGTGAGACAAATTTTGTCTCACTTGACATTGATCTAGCTCCACAACTCGCAGAAACAGGCCCCACAAAAAGCTCCTGCATCAGCCTCTGCATCACCCCTATGCAGGCCCTCAAATGGTATTGAAGAGGGAGTCCATACAGGTTGCTTGATTTTAATTTGAATTTGTGGAAAACCTGTGAGCAGTTATGAAACCAACGTTTCGGACTAACTTGGTGAGTCCATCATCAGGGCAATGAGATAGTATTTGAGAAGAGAGAATGAATTTAAGAATCTTATTAACAGTTATTAATTAATGCTTCTGGCTCTGGAAATTCTTATCTTCTCAAAATTTAGAGCATTGTTCATTATGTCCCTTCCATGGTGGGACTTAATGGTATTGAAGAGGGAGTCCATACAGGTTGCTTGATTTTAATTTGAATTTGTGGAAAACCTGTGAGCAGTTATGAAACCAACGTTTCAGACTAACTTGGTGAGTCCATGCTTTACTATCCTGTTGTGGCCACCAACAACCCCCCTCCTTATGAAGTGTTATTGCTAATACTAAATAAGTGGGGACCCTCAGTCAAAAATTAAAAAAATCAATTAGTGTTTATATTTCCTTTTAGATGAAACCTACAACATCATGAACTTAGAAAAATACCTTTGAAGAATCTAAAAAGCTTAAGTTTCATGATGAAGAAAGTAAATTCACTTCTTAAGAGATATTGCATCGTGCAAAGAATGATAGGGTACCTTCTAATGAACCAAAATGATAAAAACGCGAGATTGTGACGCGAAACTCCACTGCATCGCATGCATTAACGAGCACTAACATTGAAAAACCTTAAAATCACCGATATGCGATATCGCATATCGCACATCGCAAAAATCGCATAAATTACACATAATGATTATAACGATTTAGCGATCCGTGATATTGCGATATTGCGACCAACCAACCTTGTGATAGAACAACACGATGAGATTGCGGTAATGTGATGCAGCGATCTGCGATATCGCAAAGCAAAATCGCAAGACCTCTCATCGCATGGTTCTGGCTCATTATTCGAGAAAACTTTTTTTTTAGGCCAAAAACTGGTCATGCACTTTAAATGCGAATTAATGAGTTGTTGCCAGTTGTTAATGAAGTATGGTGTTCTGTTTTTCAAAAAACTAGTTCATGTAAGGTGGCATGTTTTTGCATATCTTCGACATTTAAAGTTTTCTTGTCATTATTTTTATCATTACTTCCACCTCATTTGTAAACTGCAGGAACGAAGGACAAAGTGTTAGACAAGGCAGTATGCAGGAAAATATGAGGAGGAAAGGCAGTACTCCAATGTCCATTTGGGAAGGCACACCTAATCTACTTAAGGAAGAGAAAGAGCTGCATAACTCTTCTGAGACATCCATCACAGATCTCTCATATACAACCATGGTTGAATGGGTACTGAATGATGCTGATACCAGAAATAGACAGTTTAATGCTCAGGGTCAAGAGCTCACGGAATCACTATTTTTACAAATTTTGAGCTTAATACCCGATAAGAGAAAAAGGCGCAAGAGGCGAAAAACGCATCAGGGAAGCCCGGATCAAGTAACGGAGGCAGTTTCTAATGCGCGATTAGCGCTTAGAAAACTTGGTCGAAAAGGAAGGCTTATAATTACTCAGTCACCTGCAAGCCCCGAAAATTGCAAGAAAAGAAACAAACTGGAAACAGAAAGCTAAAGAAAAAGCAGAAGAGTCCAAGGGTTAACCAAGTTGAAATGGGATTATTACCAAGCATACATGGTAAAGCCACATAGTCATTTGATGACTCTCAAGTATATCATCGATTTTGCTGAGAAGATAGTGCCAGCTCTTGCCGATTTTGTTTGCTTAACTCAACCAAAGACGAAAGACAGTCAACCGACTCTAGTCAGGCAAATACTGAATGCTTGCGACGTTAAGGAGAAAATATAGAAATAGTTAGATATTAGATTTAATTTTAGAAATAGTTTTGCTTAGAAAAAGGATGGTCATTTAAACTGAATCCTGAATTTCTGTAAATAAGTTATTTAGTTAGTAGTATTTAAACCCTTCTCATGCATTTAGAGAAGGGTCCAGAAATTTATCAAAAACTTGTCCTCAGAACATGCACTTTTGCACCCTCAGAGGAGGTTTTGATGAATGAATGGACAGGGTTTATTTGATATTTGCATTTGATATCTGCTACTGATGTTGCACTTGTGTACTCTTAGTGGATGTTAAATTAAGGAGAGATAAATCAATTGTCGCTTGAAGCTCATGAGTAGGACTAGTTATAAATGGTACTTTTATCTCTTAACCATTTCTGCTTATGCGTTAAAGTGATATTCAGTTTTCAGTTGTTTATATATTACAGCATGGATGCCTGATTTATCATTTGGCACTTTTGTGTGGTGATAACTATTTGTTTATGTTTAGTGTATGAATAGCTCATTTATGCGATAAGTTTTCACAACGGTTTCGTCTAACTTCTTATACGAAGTAGTTCATGTTTATTGAATTCTTTTCTTATAATAGCTTAATGATCTTTATTACCAGTTATTGTTTGAAATCATTTTAGATCGCATAGGAGAAAGGTCACACCCCGGGTTAGCATAAATTTTGATGTTTTTTCTATTTATTAGAATACAACAGCATAACATTAGATTAGAATTAGGATAGAAGTATTCCATTTAGAACAGAAATACCCATCTTTCTCACACACATACTGAATTGGGAAACTGGTCCCATATCCCCAGTCGGACCCGCTATACCAAACGGATAAGGAGCTGCCAACCAAGGTCCGGACCGGGCGGGTACCCCCTTGTTGTTGACCCGATTTTCGGGGCCTTCAACAATGATATATTTTTAATTTGATTCATATGCATGAACCTAGGTGTTTGATCATACCCTCTATACCTAATCATATCATAGGTTCTACAATCATGTGCTTTGTGGCCAAATTTTGTGCATGAAAAACAATAACCAAAGAACTTATTTTTATACTTAAAGGAATAGGGTGATCTTGATCTCTTGAAGTTGTTCCTTGGAGGATCCTAATCCATTTACTGAATTATAACTCCTTCTTCATTGTTGCTTGTGGATCCTTTGTGTAAATTTTCTATCATGGGGGGTTCCACTCCTTCATTATGGTTTCTTCCTTTTTGTGAATTAGATGTACTTTCTTTATTCTTGGCATCATTCTGAGAATAATTGAAATGAAAATTCTTGGGTTGATTCATTACTTGCTTAGGTTCTTCAAATGAGTTGTTGCTAGATGCAATGAATGTCTGGTCGAGCTTCTTGTGATGATCTTCATTTGATGTGCTTGGAAGATACTTATCCTTGGATGTCTCATAACTTTCTTGATAACCATGAAATGTTTTGATGAGAGGAGATATTTGAATGTTGAGAATATGATCTAGAGATTTCCACCCTTTGTGAAGATTTAAGTTGTGTTTGAGTTGCTCCAATTCTTCTTTCAAAAGCACAACTTCTTCCTCTAAACTTCCACAAAGTTGTTCCTTCTCATTCAACTATTCTGACAAAAATTCATTTATCCTTTTTGCTTCCTCTAGTTCAACCTTGAGAGCAAGAATGGTTTCTTCATTTATAGCTTCATCTTGTTGTTTCGTTATTTGACTCTCCCTTTTTCTAAGGGTCTTTATTTCCTTCAATGCACTTCTAATTTCTCCTTCATAATCTACTTCTGCTTTAGGTTCTTATTTTTCAATGAAGAACAATATTTCTCCCTTTCACCATCATTCACACTTTCATTGTTGTTGTAATCACATTCTTCTTTTGAGAGGAAGTTCCTCTTCTTTTCACCTCATTTCTTATTTTTATTCTTAGACTCAGCTTTGACATCACTATCATTCATTTTTGCATGAGGACATTTGGAAGCATAATGACCTATTCTTTCGAATTCAAAACACTTGAAATGAATCTTACTTCATTAAACATTAAACAGATAGTAACCATGTACATTAAGAACAAAATAATCCATCACACATAAGAAACACACCTGAACGCTAGTATTTAAGGTGGAAACCTAATGTGATAAAAAACCATAACTTTTGTCGTCTTTGTCTTTTTTTAATATAAAGAAAAACTTCTTACAATCTTGTACTAGCGCAGACTCATACCAACACACAGGCACCCACCTACAGAAGGCTACAACCTTCACTCGTACTCCAGCACCCACTGGAAGGGAGCACCAACCCCTTGATCTCATTTACTAGCACTCACCGGAAGGGAGCTCTAACCCCCTAATCTGATTTACCAGCTACCACTGGAAGGAAGCTTCAACTCCCTCACTGAAGGCTCCAACCTTCAACACCTTCGCGGACCATGTTTCATAAATTTTCATACTGGATCCACCTTCTACAACACATTACAACTTGTAGGCCACGTTTCATCAAACCATCAGACTGGAGTTGTTATCACCTTGATTGAACCTCAGGCTAAAGGAAGGCAATGCCAGGGTAACCACAAACCACACTTAGCCAAGTAGCTAGCCCTACTAGGCTGGGAGAGGGTTCTCTCCATAAGGATCTCAGCCAAGATGACTGGATCAGATAAAGGATATTAGGCTAGGTATAGTAGCATGAAGTTTTAATTGGATTTTGAAGCGGATCAGGAGGGGCTGGACAGTTTAGGTCTAGGGAATTATGTTAGAATTGCAGGGTGTTCAATGGGGCAACGTAGGCATAGGCTTTAGCACTCAAGGGCTTGATGGGGTGAGATTTTTTAGACTGGTGAGAATCTAAGAAGAGCATGTGAAAACCATGGATCCTTCCTAGACTGCAGAAAACATGAAATGGTGAATGGTTTCCCAAGGCAGAGCACTGATGTAATGAATTATGCCTATCAACTTGAAAACATTCAACTAGAAGCAATGAAATGATTAACGGAATACATAAAACACATTAACACATGATCACAGAAGAAGAAATTGTACTAAAACTCCATACCACATGGATCCCATAAAAATAGCTGCAATTCTTATTAATCTCCTGCTAAACTACTTACAAAAGGTGTACAATCAAGGTCTGAGCATCCAGTTGAGTCCAACCCTTTACAATGAGAAAGATGAATAAGATATAGAAATGAATTTAACCTCCTCCCATCCTCAAGGGTCGAATCCCTAAGATGAGGAGTTAATCTAACTAATACTGAACAAGAAACAAGAATATAGGCATTTCAACAATTTGCCTCTAAAAGTGAAAAACTGATTCATTTGAGCTCAAACTAACTTCTAAAGCAATCAATCTACCCTCTATTACTATTTATCTATCATAGTTACATGCCAAGTCATCATTTACAAATTTGAAACAACCTCCATGAGAGAAAATCCATGAACATAGTCAAAAACTGGAAAAATAGGCATCCTGAGCAAAATCTACCCAACGCGCAGCACCACTAGCCCAACGTGCAGCACCACTGGCCCAACGTGCAACGCCACTTTCAGGTCCCTTTTGGAGGCCTTCCCGGCATCCAAATTGAGCTCATGATATCTCATTAGAAAGGTCTTCAAGTCTAATTTCTAAAACACCTAGAATTTCTGCTTTTGAAGCCCATTTAACCACTCAAAACGTGATTCTCCCAAGACTGCTTTTGTGTGTCCAAAAAGTGGCAGAAAGGTCATTTTTAGGGTGTTTTTTGACCTTTTGGTGGACCAGTTCTGCCCCGAAAACTTTGAAAATCTCTAGGGTGTATGTCCTCATCACTCTAAATGCAAAAATCCAAACCATTTCTTCATTGAGTGCCCCTAGGAAAAGCGCAACGCCACCACAATTTTCTTGTGTGTAGAATTTCAAAAATTGGCAAATGACAAAAATTTCTCCAAAATTGCCCAAAATTGGTGACAAGCACCATCATCAAGTGTCCTGATGAGCCAAGGAAGATTCAGCAAGCATCTTAAGCCTATCCTCCTCCTTTTTTCCTTTCAAATCCCGCCTTAGCCTAGCTTTCATCTTCTTGACCCTCATAATGCAAATCTTGTTTCGAGTCCTGTAATGATAAGCCATGTGTCTGATCATCTAATTGTTTCTATTGGCCTTCTGTAGCAGCTTCTCAAGGTGCAAGTTGACTCTCTCAAGCCAAGTCTCTCTATCATCTTCAATCTCTTTCTCAATAGGAGTCAAAGTGACTTGTGCCTCTTTGCCACTTTATCATTTTACCTTGAGCATTTCCAGCTCCATGAGGACTTGTTTGTCACTCAACTGCTTGTTTTCTTGCTCCAAATATGTGATGACATACTTGGCCCTCTCCAAATTGTCCATCAAAGCTTGTACTTGAGCTTCCCTTTCTTGTATGATGATGTCTTTTATTGTGTCTTCATCTTGAGCCTCTAAGTCAATGATTTCCACACCATGATGAGTATAACACTACTCCAGCTCATCATACTCAGTCAAGTCAAAGTCCCTTTCCTCCTCATCATCACAACTCTCCTCCAACATCTTTTCCTTCCCTTTGTGCAGTTGCTGCACCTGTACCTGCTATGTCGATGAAGAAGGCAAAGCCCCTTCCACGTCCTGTGGAGCTAGCGTTTGCCTATGGGCTGATGAAGAAGGTAAGGTCCCTTCCATATCCCGTGGAGAAAACACTTACCTATCAGAAGCAAACAATCTCATTTTTCCCCTATGATATGTCATGTAAACGGGCACCTCAGTAGTTCTTGTATCCTTGGCTTCCTCATATGTTTTCACCTGAATACTACTAAAAGGTCCCCCTGCTTCTTGAGACACTGGTGGAGGAATTTGAGGACCCCTGAAGATGTCATGAGAAATAAAGGTCTCCCATGAGATGTTGAGGAGACTGAGATGATGAAGCATAATCATCTTGATCAGGGAGTAGTGATAGATACTGCTCGTCTGCTAAGGGTATGGCTTCTTCTAGACAAAATGAGCCATCTTCTCAATATTCCTGAACAAGTAATAAGGGAGGTTTAGCATCCTCACCCTGGTAAAATGCATGAGGAACATACTTGTCTTCAAGAAATCTGAAAGGAAAAAGTCTCTTCACCTCATTTCTGTACTGGGGTTTGATATAAGGCTCATAATAATGTTCATCCAGGTCTTGGGCCTTGTACCACTTCTCCCCTACATTTAGAATCCTAGTTGCATCTAAAATGATGGAGGGCGAGACTGTGAATGTTACCCCAAGAAGAGTCACCTTGTTGTCCTGAAGATGAGCTACAAAAAGTCTGGTGAGCTCAGGGTGGTGTTGAACTCTCTCTACCTACTCACAGAACTCATAGCAGCCAAGATATCTGAAACATGTGACAGCCAACTGAGAGGCCTGCAATTCTCTAAGGTTTGATGGCTCTTCTCTGATAATTTTGCCTCCCTTGTGTGGTTTTCTCTGCTGCCTAGCTCTATCTGTTGAGGTGTCATAGCCTGTGTTTTCCTCCTTCTCATAGTCTCGGTCCTCTCTGTCCATGTTTGCAAGTTTGAGGTTGTATGAATGGAATGAGTGAAAGTGTTTTTAGGAGTGAGGGGATGGGAGACGAGCTTGTGGCTAGAAAATGAATGAAGGAGTAGGAATGGTAAAAATGAAAGGGAGGGCTTGTCTTGTTTGAGAAATTTCCCTTTGGGAAGAGGGATAAAAAGGGATAAGGATGATATGAAATAGGGATAAAGGGATAAAGGGATAAGGGGATAGGGAAAGAGTTTAGAGCTGTAGGATAGGTGATAGGAGGAAGGAATGATAATTGGGCTTCAGGGTTTTACGCAAAACTAGGGGAAAATTTAGAGTTTCATATTTATCATGGAGAATGATGCTTATAATGTTGATATGCAAACCAAAACTGCAGCAAAGGAAGTCAACTTACTTGTATGCAGGCTAGAGAGAGCAATTTATATGTTTCTTGAAGATTTGAGGCTTTTCTAGCCCTCTTGCACAACACGCAGTGCCACCCTAGAAGCACAGTGCTAGTGTAAAATTACACTGGGAAATTTTTCCAGACGTGCAGCGCTAGTCTCAACGTGCAGCGCCAAGCTCTGAACATGCAACGCCAACCTTGCCTACCTCAGACGTGCAGTGCAACTCTGCCAATGCGCAGCGCCACTCCACTACTCCAGAAGCACAGTGCCAACCTTCCTTCGCCCAAAACTCACTCAAGCTTGCCTCTTCTTCTCACTTTTTGACTCCTTGCTTGCCAAATGAGAATAATGAACTTGAAAATGAAATGTGAGAGCTTAAATAGGAGTATATTTTGATTTTTCACTTGAAAACCCCCACTTTCTAATGTTTCTTGTCCTTCTCCAAAACTCTGTTTTTAATGCCTTTTCTTCTTTGTGTCTTTGCATGTGGATAATGCTCAACTTGAACTGATTTCTGCAGTGTTTCTTTGTCTTGCAGCAAGGAGAGATGCTTTGGTGTAGCTAGGATCATTTATTACATATAGTGACTTAAAATTACATAATAAATACAAATAAACTCAAACTACTCTGTTTTCACCTCAAAAACATGTTTTTGAGGTGAAAATTACATTAGGTTAAAAGATAATTATTCATTGGCTATTACCTACAAGCCATCATGTTTGACTTATTTATCATCCTCATACCCTTGCTAACCTTTATTTACATTTTAAAATCAGGCTCTTGACCTTGGAAATGAAACCCTAAGACCTAATGAAAACATGCCCTATGACCTAATGAAAGCATGATTGCAAATTGACCATGAAACCATAACTAAAGACAACCTAAAGAAGGGTCAGCAAGTATACTCTATGAGGAAGAAATTTAGATTTTCTGAAGAAAAGACAACCATCAGTGGATCAATTTGACATGACCTAACGAAATGATGTAAAATTTTCAGTATGGGACCCCTAAAATGAAAATGCAAAAAACAGATTTGATCCCTGATGGAAGTATGCAGATACTAACACTAACAGGAGCCACTACCAATATTTAAGCCCAAAACCAATCATCAAAACTGAAACTTATCACTGTAACTCAACCATTGAACCAACTAATCACTAAACCAATAGAACCAACCAATCACTGAAACCCAATCATTGAATCAACTGAAACTCAACCAACCAACTGAAACCCGAATCAATCAACTTAAACCACCAGAACAATCATATCAATGTAACCATAATACCAATCAACACACTGCACATCACAGAAACCATATTTTGTTACTACAAACCCTAATTAATCATATATCAAAATAAATACGCTACTTTACAATAGCAAACCCGCGTGTGTATGTGCTTTCCTTGAAGCATACCGGTGTACAGATCTTGATCCACTAAAACCTGAAAATTGAACCATTATCACTATGAAACAAATACTGACTCACACACAAATCCATTGCATCATTATGAAACAATCACAGAACCTTTACTGAACTTCAATGAGAACCATCAAGTATATTCATCATTCTTCAATCAGTAAATTCATCTTTTAAGCATTATTGTTAATCCCAAATCATCAAGAAGACTTCATTGATAGATAACATAAACACGTTAAGACTGATTAAACTGATCAGACGTCCTTTTCATCAAAACCCTACTTTTTGTATGTGCTTTCCTCAAATCAAACCTGCGTGTATACGTGTTTTTCAAGAAACAAACCCATGTATACATGACCTACCAGTATCACACCTGCGTGTGTACATGCCTTGCAGGTTATAAAACCCACGTACATATCTGTAATTTCATAATCAAACCTTCGCTGCAAAACATAACTTCAAACATACCTAGATCTCTGCATACACAAAAAAATCATGTGTCAAGACACTATCAACACTAATCAAATCTCAGAACTATTGGATCCAATCCATCATCAAATTATTGGGTGCATACTTAGTTTTAGATCAAGCAAAAACATCAACAGCCCATTACATGCATATTTGCTTCAAATCTAATTATTCATAAGATTTTCATCACTTGCACACATTGTCACTTTGATCTTCATATCCTTATATATATCATCCCTTATCCAATACCATAGGTCAAAACCAAACTCCAGTTGATGGTTTTATTAGATGGGATCAGAACATCTATTACTGGGCTCAATACCATAGGGAAATACCATGGTAAGGATCCTTGGTATTTAGAATACCATGGTGCAGAAACTGTACACACCTTTGCTTCTTCATACTTGCGTGTGTATGCGGATTTGCTTAACAGAACCCGCATATACTTCTTGAAATTTCAAATTTGTCATTCCTCTACCTCTGAACTGCTATGCCTTTGATCAAATTCTATATCACATGCAAACACATCATGTTTACATCTTCATCAAGTAGGTTTCCATAAAAGTACAACTCATCAAGTAGGTTCCCATCAAGGACAACACATAATTCATAATACCAACATATTATTATTGAATTCCTTTTACACGTGTCAGAGAGAGAAATTTGCAGATTTATTTATCAAGAATTCAAGAAAATTGATAGAGCATTCAAGAACCAACACATGAAGACACCAGATATAAGTGGAAACCCCAAAGGAAGAAAACCACAAATTTTAGGCTGAAAGTGATGCGAAGGTAAGTTTCTACTCCTTATTACATCATATTTTTGTAGGCTCCTACCTCAAAGGAATATACAACTCCCACAAATTTTCTACAGGCTACAACATGTTCTTTATCAAGCTACGACATAGAAATTGTTAATTTTTTGTATGTTCTCTGCTTAGAGAAAATTTACTTCAATTCTCCATATTAGCTCAATATCAATTCCAGATTAGCAATCACATTTGGCATGATAGTAAAATGTAGATAGAACATAAATATAAATTGCAGAAAACAAGCCAGGACAAGAGGACCAAGATGTGGCGCCAGCTGGGGACAAACCCCAATGTGGTGAAACCCTTGATCAAATCTTCTTGTGATCTTCAATAGTTCAACAAAGAGAATGAGATATAGTACAATGATTTGAAGTCAATACTTGACTTGGTCAAATAAAACATCTTCACCATGAAGATGACACAATGGAGTCATATTCCTAGCAACAAGGACTGCAGCTCCCAGAATGTTGATAGAGCATCCCTCAATCTTCAACTGATTTGCAGCATATCAAGCTTCTGGAATCTCCAAGGTGAGACCCAAACAAGCTACTAGAACTGCTGCTAGGTCCCTCTTCTTTGTTGTTGTTCCATGTAGGAGTATAGGGCTAACACCAACCCCTATACTCACAAAAACCCATATATTAGGGCTTTGTCTCCTTCCACTCCTTCTTGTACAATATGTTGTCCCAAAACAGTGTTGAACTCATGACTAGGCTTCCTCTATACAACGTATAGGAGCCTTCTTCAACTGTGGAGGTAGGGAAGCATCTAGTCCTTCTTTTGCTACGGAATAAGGTCTGCGATTAGGGTACATTTGGACTGTGACTAGGGAACAAACTAAACTACGGCTAGGGATCTTTTGAACAGCGTGAGGTATCTTCTTAGGACTATGTATAGGTGCCTCATCTTGCCTCATTGATTGCGTCCTAGGGAACCCTTAGATGTTGCGGTTAGGACCCTCCTTTAGCTGCCTACAGAACCCTCATTGACTGTGGCTTTGGGCAGTGTCTGAGAATCATATAGAAGGCATGTCCTTGCTACGTAGATAAACCTTCTTTGACTGTGGCTAGGTGTCTTCTTCATGACTCCTTCAGGATAGCGTTTAGGGCACTTAAGGACAACGGCTTAGGGTCTCTTCTAGACCTACATTTAGGGCACATAGACAGTGTTAGAGATTCTCCTTATTGCGCTATAGAAGCCTCCTCCATGACTGCATCTAGAGCTAGGGCATCTCCTCTAGGGCAACGTATAAACCTTCTCCTAAGGACAACATTTAAGCCTTCTCTTCTAGGCCTCTCTTTCCACTAAAACCCACACTAGTGGAGAGAGAGATCACAAGAGATGAGTCACCAAATGACTTGAAGGCCACCTCTGTTTATAATAAAACGTTGAGGACAAGTGAGGGTAATTTGGTTGTTGGCCGACCTTGACGAATTGTCACATAACACAAATAAACTCATATCTCCATGAATACATGTCGGAGTCGGATGATCTTTCGACCAATCCTACACCTCTCGATGAGAGGAATCCAAGAAAAATATCAATTGTCATAAATAAGTAGACCCACATGGAGTTTGTCCCTAGTTTCCAATTTTAACACTCCCTCTCAACTAGGGATAACTCCATCTGCTAATCCATCTGTTAGACTGCACTATCTCTGCCATCAACACAATGCCCTGCACTGCTTTACTCTGCTCTGCAGAACTATGAAGAAGAAGAATTGATCGAGAATGTATCATACCATCCTCTCCTGACCCAAAGTCAGTCCCATATAAAGAGAGTGTCTCATACCACTCTTATTGATCCAAAATTAGTTCCAAATAAAGAGTGTCTCATACCACTCTTACTAATCCAAAATCAGTTCCAAATAAAGAGAGTGTATCGTACCACTCTTACTAACCCGGAGTCAATTCCAATTGAACCCAAATCAATATTATCCTAGCATAGGGAGTACGATACTACACGATGTGTCCATCAATAGTACTATGGTCCCTATCCTTATTTCCCTGCTCATTGGATAGATGAGAGGTACTTCCCATGAGTCCCATACTGCATGGGTAGGATGTCTTAGCAGGAGAAGGATGAACCACTCATCCTGCCTACATGTCGCCATGGGGTATCCTAGGGGAAGGTTGAGCCACTCATCCTATACACAACAAATCACTAGGAGAAGGCTAAACCACTCACCCTATGCTTATTTCTCAGCAGGAGAAGGATGAACCACTCATCCTACCTACATAGCAGACCACTATGGGAAGGTTGAACCACTCGCCCTATGATTGTGTCTCAGCAGGAGAAGGATGAACCACTCATCCTGCCTACACAGTAGGGGAAGGTTGAACCACTCACGTTATGGTTTCTCATCACTCCAAGAAGTACCCCCAAGCCCCTCGAAGCTCCTAGAGCTCAATGTCCATGTCATATAGGACTTTTAGGAGAGTCTCTCCACGACTCCTAGTCGTTCTTGGAAAGTCAATAATTTGACCTTTCTTATGGGCTTCATCTAAATATCGGTGACCTGCACATCAATCTCAGAGTGATGGAGCCTTCTTGCTCCCCATTGTACTATATCCCAGATAAAGTGGCACCTGATGTCTATATGCTTGGAGAAATCATAGAACACGAGATTCCTCAACAATCGAATCCCCCTCTAACTGTCACAGAAGATCATGACAATATCCAGCATGTGTCCAAACAACTCACAGAAGAGCTTCCACAACCAGACAGCTTCCCAGGAGGCCATACTCACAGCTATGTGTTCGGCCTCAGCGGTGCTCAAAGTAGCCGACTTCTGCTTCCTGCTCATCCAAGATATCAAAGTAGAACCCAAAGAGAACCAGCTCCCAGAAGTTCTCTTACAATCCTCCACACTTCCTGCCCAGAAAACATCAGAATAATCATGCAGCTTCATATTTCCTATAGTGTATCTCAATCCATGAGATATTATGCCATGAAGATATCTCAAATTATTCTGGGCACCAATCTAGTGAGGCTCAACCATATATGAGCTCAACATGCTAAATGTAAAACATATATCTAGATGGGAGTTCACCAAGAGCATCAATGCTACTATGAGTTGACGAAACTCAGAGGCATTTCCCAAAGTAGGTCCAGCATCACTACCACATAACTTCTTAAAGTTAGGCTCCATAGAGGTAGTCACAGGCTTGCAATTCACCATTCCAAATCTGGAATCCAACACCCTCTTACTTTTGCAAATGAGAGGGTCTGCTCCTGTCAGAAAGAGGTCATCCTCATAAGCTACCAGAATGAGAGGTCTATCATCCACAACCTTAAGGCAATGGTTTGGATTGGCTTCACTCCTAGTGAATCTCAACTTCATCGGATAGCTTGTTAATCCTCTCATACCAAGCCTAGGGTGCTTGCTTCAAACTATAGAGAGATTTCTTTAACCTTCATTCATGAGATTCTTGATCATGAATCTCAAACCCCTCGAGTTGTTCCACATCTGTGCTCTTGCTATTACATGAGGGGAATGGTCCCCTTGTAAATTTTCCTTCGATACATCTCGTGTTGGAAATAATACTGAGAGGGGGGGTGAATCAGTATATCAGATCAATAATTTAATTTTCAAAAATAGATTTGTATATGCTACTTCAGCTCAGTGAACTAGCGTGTATATGCAACTGTACTTAATGAAACCAACGTATCTGCAGAGATCTTTTGATTTACCCAAATTATCATGTATTGAACTTTAATCAGTATATCAGGAATTCATTAGACAGTGCAGTAAAAGCAGAATAAAGCATCACACATAAGCAACACACATGAACACCAAGATATAAGGTGGAAACCCAATGTGCATGAAAACCACCTGCTGCAGTTGTCTCTGTCTTCTTTTAATAATAAGAAATTTGTGTTTACAATTTTTGTACTGGTGCAGTGTTATACCAGTACGCATGCTTCTACCTGCAGAAGGCTACAACCTTCTCTCTTTCTCCAGCTTCTAATGGAATGGAGCTACAACCCCCTAGCTCTTGTACTAGCCAATATGTTTGCTAGTACGTAGGTGCCAACCTACAGAAGGCTACGACCTTCTTTCTTCCTTCAGGGACCTCGTTTCATAAATTTTCAAATTGGATCCATCAACAACATCATTCAATCATCAAGTATATCTACATCAACCAATCTCCTTTTGAACCAACCACAACCGAATCAATCAATCACTTTGACAACCCATTAATCTGATCATTCAGAATGTTGTCACCAGAATACAGTAACCAGAACCCAAGCCAGAACCCAGAACATTGCAACAGCAAACAGAAGCAGCTAAAACATATTTTATAAGGTATACGCTACTTCCATGTGTCGAACCTGCATGTATACGCGCTTTCCTCAAAGCTAACCAACATATATATCTGCAAATATAAATTTAGAATTTTGCAGCTATTCCAGAATTTAGTTATCCGAGATCATATCATTTACAGAATAATATATGCGTTAGAATTCAGATCTAGAATATACATGAGCAAAAACACCTAATGATATTTCATTTACGCCTTAAGATCCCAATCTATCATTAGATCTGATCCCTCATCATCAGCTAAGGTTCATCCTTGGTTCAGATCCAGCATTGCACCATAACCCAATAACCTGCATACTAGATCTCACACTTCATCAGATATTCGATCCTTGCACACCTTGGCCTAATGATCTTCTCCTCCTTCTATAGTTTTAGGCCTTTCTCAATACCATGGACCAAAAACCACTTAGGACCAATACCTTGGACCAAATACCTAGGGTCAATAGGGTCAATACCTCTTGGACCAAAACCATGGATCAAAATACCATGGACCAAATACCACAGACCAAAAGCTTAGTTTTCCAAGGTATACGCGTCTTTCCTTCTGTGAAAGTGCGTGTGTACATTATACGCTCCTTTTGTTCTGTTAACCTGTGTGTATACGCGGCTTGGTCAATGGTGAACTTATGTATACCTCTCTTTTGTAATTCTTTATTGTTTACCTGCTATATTGTGATCTTTCCTCTGAGTGAGTTGCCTTCTGAACTGATTCCTTGAAGTTGCCCTGCATTTCATCACATCTGTAAACACTACTGTCATGCATTCTGTCACATCTGATATCTCTTCTATAGAATCATCTAGTTACCATATACAAGTGAGTAGTTTTGCTACAAGTGGGTTGCCATCAAGTACAACACATACATCATAATGCAACAATCTCCCCGTTTGCACTTGATGGCAACAACAACCACACCAAGTCACTCTCCCCCTTTGACATCAAGGGAAAAGGGTCATGCTCCCCCTGAGCATAAGCAAAGTCTGCAAAAACATGTTCTAAAAGAAGAACATGACTCTATACATACATCACAAATGACCTTCCTATCACCAATGACTCATGCATATATCCATCTCCCAACCAAGTGGGGATATACCAAATTTGACTCATCCACCCAACCAAGTGGGGATATATCAATTGTTTATACATGTCAAAAACAAGAAACATTACATCATCCATCCCATGCATAGTTAGGTCTTTTCATGACCTTTAAACAGAGACCAAATATTTTAAACAATACCATGATAGTCATCAACAACTATCATATGATCTGCACCATTATCAACAACCTGTATATGTCCATTATTAGTTCTCAAAATATCATCAACCATGTTCTCCCCCTAAACCTGTTCACTATCAGATCTGATCATTGCATATGTCAGTAAGAGATATCAAAGCATCATCATCAATTAGATATACATGAAGTGATAAACAACTTTATGAGGACCAATATATCAGCAGATTGAAACCATCATCAAGCAGAGAAGATAATTGACAGAACCATAGCAAACCCCTTTTTTTTAGTCTGGTCCACTGCTTTTCTTTAAACCAACATACACGTGACTGTGCCCACAAAAACCCGCATATGTACATGACTTCGCTTCATGAAACTCGCGTATAACCACCTTTCTCTGAAAAATAGGATTTAACAGCAGGATGATGCAGCAACTACTCCCAGCTTTTGTCTGAGATATTCAAATGTCTCTCTGGGCAGTGGTTTAGTGAATATATCAGCAACATGTTCTTTGGAGGGAACATACTCTAAATTGACCTTTTGTTCAAGCACTTGTTCCCGTAGAAAATGATATTTGATGGGTATGTGCTTGGTCTTGGAGTGCATGACTGGATTCTTTGAAATATTGATGACACTTGTATTATCACATATAATGGAGATGGGTGGAGTACGTGTGATCTGAATGTCTTGCAAGGTTTGCATCATCCAAAGTAGTGTGCAGCAAGATGAAATAGCCACGTATTCTGCTTTAGTTATAGATAATGCAATTGAACTTTATTTCTTGTTGAACCAAGACACTAACCTGGAACCCATATAGAATGCACCACCACTAGTGCTTTTTCTGTCATCAACACTTCCTGCCCAATATGCATCTGTATATGCATGAAGTGTAAGATCTGTATCTCTAGGATACCATAAACCAAAGTTTTGTGTTCCTTGAAGATATTTGAAAATCCTTTTGACTGCCTGAAGGTGTGATTCCTTTGGATTTGCTTGGAATCTTCCAACTATTCCTACTACATGCATGATGTCAGCTCGAGTACCTGTTAGATAAAGCACACTGCCAATCATGGATCTGTAAGTTGGTTGATGTACCACTGTTGACTCATCATTTGAGCTGAGACTGCATCCTGTTACCATTGGGGTACATACTGGTTTAGAATCTTCCATGCCGTACTTTTTCAGGATCTGTTTGAGATATTTGGTTTGTGAGAGAAAAATATCATCTTTATTTTGCTGAACTTGTAGACCAAGAAAGTAGGTAAGCTCACCAAGCAAGGACATTTCAAATTCTTGCTGCAATACTGAAGAAAAATTATGACTCATGGATTCTTCATTGCTACCAAGAATGATATCATCAACATAAACAACAATTGTTAGCAATTTACCACTGTCAATCTTTGTATATAGATTGTTATCTACTGACCCCTTTGAAAAATCTTGTTGGTGGAGATATTTGTCAAGACAGTAATATCAGGCCCTTGAAGCCTATTTTAGACCATAGAGAGCCTTTCCGAGTTTGCATATAAGTTTTGCATCATTTCCAAGAATGAATCCTTCTAGTTGTTCAATATAGACTTCTTCTTCTAAGTCTCCATTAAGAAAGGCAGATTTTACATCCATTTGGTATACTTTGAATTTGTGAAAACTAGAAAGAGCAAGAAACATTCTTATGGATTCGAGTCTAGCAACAGGTGCAAAATTTTCTTCAAAATCTATACCTTCTTGTTGAGCATATCCTTTGCAAACGAGTCTGGACTTGTTTCTGATAACTTCTCCATTTTCATTCAGCTTGTTTTTGAATATCCATTTGGTTCCTATGATATTCTTATCATGAGGTCTAGGAACTAATTCCCAAGTATTATTCTTTTCAATTTGCTCAAGTTATTCATTCATGGCCTTGACCCAACATTCATCTCCACATGCTTCATTTACATTTTGAGGTTCAGTGGAAGATAGTAATGCTAGATAGCTTGAGGCTTCAGCAATGGTTCTTCTTGTCTGAACACCTGCCCCTTTTTCCCCTAAAATTTGAGTTTCTGGATGATTTTTCTGAACATACCTGGACAGAGTCTTTTCTTCTATAGTTATCTCTTCTTCTGGTGCTTCATTGGTTTCTTCTTTAGAATCAGTGTGATTTGATGTGGGAAAATGATCCTCTTCTTCTTCATTGTCATAATCTTCGATTTTTATCTGTTTTGGATTTTTGCATGCTTCATCAACCACAACATCAATACTTTCAATAATTTTCCCAAGTCTTTTTTATAACATTTATACCCTTTACTTCGGAGAGTAGCCAAGAAGAATACCTTCATTCTTCTGGGTTCAAACTTTCCAATTTTATCAGTCCTTTTGGTGTAACATTTGCTTTCCAAAAAACTTTGAAGTATTTACAGTAGGGTCTTACATTACCAAAGTTTCATGTGGATTTGAGTGTGTTACCGACATTTGCTTTGGTTTAAGAATAGTGATTGCGGCAAATGGGGCTTCACCCCAAAAGTTGCAGAGTTCCAGTTTCATCTAGCATTAGACGAGCCATGGTTGACATTCTGTTCATCCTTTCTACACTCCATTTTGCTGAGGAGTCCTTGTGGTGGAGAACTGCCTTTTTATTCCATGTGTTCACAAAATTCAAAGAATTCATTCGAGTAAATTTCCCCTCCTCTTCAGATCTGAGGCATTTGATTTTGCGATCTGATTCATTTTTCAACCAAAGCTTTCAGGCTTGAACTTTTCAAATGCTTCATCTTTATGCTTTAGAAGACCTATCCAACACATTCTGGAAAAATCATCAATGAACAATATAAAATATTCTTCTCCACGAGGTGACTTTTTCCTTGATGGTCCACATAAATCAATATGAACAAGTTCAAGAGGCTTACTAGTTGACCCTTCCTTTTCGATGAAGTGAAATTTGGTTTGCTTACCGAATTGACATGATTTTCATATAGTATTTTTAAGAATGTTGATATCTGGAAGATCACGAATAGCCTGGAATCTGCATGCTTTTCTTATTTGAGAAAAGCTTAGATGTCCCAATCTTCTGTGCCATAGCTAGTTTTCATCGTTTTTGCTTAGATAGCACTATCTTTTCCTCCCTTGAGTATGTATAGGTTGTTTGGAGTTCTTGTACCTTTGATCACGGTTTCCCCTGTATCAAGCTCATGAACAACACATCCATTTGATCGAAACACTACTTCATTTCCTTGATCACACATTTGACTCACACTCAACAAGTTATGCTTTAAGCCATCAACATACATAACATTCCCAACTTTAACTTTTTCTTCCAAGAAAACATAGCCTTTACCTTCTATGACAACAGGAGTGTCGTTTCCAAATGAGACACTCTTTTCCTTTTCTGAGGCATTATATGAGTGTAGTTTTTCTTTGTCACATGTCATGTGTTTTGAGCATCCACTGTCGATATACCACTAGTTTTCTTGTCGTTCTGCATACAAGGCTATACCACATCTTTCTGTTTGCAGTTCTTTCTTTCTCCATACTTTGGGATTTAATGGAGTTTTCTCCTTTTGAGATATTTGCCAAAATTTACTCTTGCATTCAGATTCTTCATGGCCAAAGTTGTTATAGATTAAGAATTCTATTTCATTTTCAAGAAGAGAAAAGTTATTATAGGAACTTTTCTTGATCCCTGTTACATTCCTTTGATTTCATGCTTCTCTAGTCATGATGGTTTTGTAAGCAACACATTGAGTAGCTTTGTGTCCAAAATTATGACGTGATAAACATAATTTGACCATTAAAGAAGTTCGTGCGGTTATCGAATCTACTGACCTGGTGATTGTAGTTTCTATTGATATTTATCTTTGAAGCAAATTGAGTACGATTTACCTGAGGTTGATTGTGTCTTCTGTTCATCCTTGAAGTTAATTGAGCCTGATTTACCTGGTGATCTGCTTTATGCCTTTGCTGACGATTGTCAAATTGTTCACTGCTCTTTGCTGCATCAAGATAGCTTTTAGTGGAGCTTGACTGCTTCTGTGATTGAGATGCTTCTTCAGTATATCCAAGACCTGTCTTTATCAGAGGAGAACGCTGCACTTTGATAATTTCATTTAAGGTTTCTGATCCTTTAGTAAATCTAAGATTGAGAGCCTTTGTTTTATCAAGATTCTTTCTTAGACCCACAATTTCACATTCTAGTTTTTCATTGTGTTTTTCTCTTTCAGCAAGTTGGTATGTCAAGGTATCTATAATCATATTTTTTTCTTATAAATAGATTTTGAGTTTAGAGATTTCTTCGTAAAGGTCATCTTCATCTAAAGCATCCAAAAAATCATCATCTTCATAAGCCATCAGAAGTCTATAGTCATTACTATCTTCATCTTCATCACTATTTGATAAACCATCACTATCTTCATGAGTATAGTAGATTTTTTTACTTACACTTTGTTTTCTATTCCATTTTGTAGATTCCTTTCCTTTACCATATTTATCTTTATGAGGACATTTGGCAGCATAATGACCGACTCTACCACAGGCAAAACATTTGAAAGGTAGTTTACCTCTGAACCTTCCGGAACCCCGTTGAAGCTTCTTGACAAAGTTTACTTCCTCTTCTTCTTCTGAAATATGTCTTGATTCATTGAGTTCTTCTTTTCCTTTTGCTGAAGCTTTAAATGTGGATTCTCTCATATCTAATGGACCTACTTTTCTCATCTCAAAGGCAGTTAAGATTCCGTGAAGCTATGTCATAGTAATAATCTGTAGATCCTGCTTTTCTTCTATGGCAGATACTTTTGATTCAAATTTAGCATATAAGGATCTTAAAACTTTTTCAACTATGGTAACTTCCTTTATCTCTTCACCCAGATTCTTCATGCAATTAACAACCTCACCTATACTTTCATGTTGAATTTCGAGAGTTTGCAGTTTAGCATGTTTTACTTGAGAGTCTCCTTTGTAGCTTAGAATGATTTTGTCCCATATTTCTTTGGCTGATTTGAGCTGCATAACATTGACAAACTCTGATTGTGACAGACTTCCCAATAATGTATTGACATCCTTGGCATTGGTTTCATATTGCCTTTTACCTGTCGTATCTATAGGAATTGCTGATGGAAATATATATCCTCCTTCCACGATTTCCCAGACATATGTTCCAAGAGATTGAAGATAGGTTGTGCTTCTTACCTTCCAATAAACAAAGTTCCTCCCATCAAAGATTGGCGGTCTGATGGATCCCTCGCTTTCTTGATTACTCATGATGATGGATCTTCCTTCAAGCGATCAAGCTTCTTCTCAAGGACCTGCTCTGATACCAATTGTTAGAAATAATACTGAGAGGGGGGGTGAATCAGTATTATCATATCAATAATTTAATTTTCAAAAACTGATTTGTATATGCTACTTCAGCTCCATGAACTAGCGTGTATACGCAACTGTACTTAATGAAACCAGTGTATATGTAGAGATCTTTTCATTTACCCAAATTATCATGTATTGAACTTTAATCAGTATATCAGGAATTCATTAGATAGTGCAATAAAAGTTGAATAAAGAATCACACATAAGCAACACACATGAACACCAAGATATAAGGTGGAAACCAATGTGGGTGAAAACCACCTGCTGCAGTTATTTTTGTCTTCTTTTAATAATAAGAAAATTATGTTTACAATTTTTGTACTGGTGCGGTCTTATACTAGTATGCGGGCTTCTACCTGCAAAAGGCTACAACTTTCTCTCGTTCTCTAGCTTCTACTGGAAGGGAGCTACAACCCCCTAACTCTTGTACTAGCCGATATGTTTGCTAGTACGTAGGCGCCGACCTACAGAAGGCTACGACCTTCTTTCTTCCTTCAAGGACCTCATTTCATAAATTTTCAGACTAGATCCATCAACAACATCATTCAATCATCAAGTATATCTGCATCAACCAATCTCCTTTTGAACCAACCACAATCGAATCAATCAATCACTTTGACAACCCATTAATCTGATCATTTAGAATGCTGTCACCAGAATACAGTAACCAGAACCCAAGCCAAAACCTAGAACATTACAACAACAAACAAAAGCAACTAAAACATATTTTATAAGGTATACACTACTTCCATGTGTTGAACCTGCGTGTATACGCGCTTTCCTCAAAGCCAACCAACGTATATATCTACAAATATAAATTCAGAATTTTGCAGCTATTCCAGACTTTAGTTATCTGAGATCATATCATTTACATAATAATATATGCATCAGAATTCAGATCTAGAATACACATGAGCAAAAACACCTAATGATAATTCATTTTACGCCTGAAGATCCTGATCTATCATTAGATCTGATCCCTCATCATCAGCTAAGGTTCATCCTTGGTTCAGATCCAAAAATGCACCATAACCCAATAACCTGCATACTAAAACTCACACTTCATCAGATATTCGATCCTTGCACACCTTGGCCTAATGATCTTCTCCTGCTTTTATAGTTTTAGGCCTTTCTCAATACCATGGACCAAAAACCACTTAGGACCAATACCTTGGACCAAATACCACAGACCAAAAGCTTAGTTTTCCAAGGTATACGTGCCTTTCCTTCTGTGAAAGTGCATGTGTACGTTATACGCTCCTTTTGTTCTATTAACCTGTGTGTATACGCAGCTTGGTCAATGGTGAACTTACGTATACCTCTCTTTTGTAATTCTTTGTTGTTTACCTGCTATACTGTGATCTTTCATCTGAGTGAGTTGCCTTCTGAACTGATTCCTTGAAGCTACCCTGCATTTCATCACATCTGTAAACACTACTGTCATGCATTCTATCACATTTGATATCTCTTTTGTAGAATCATCTAGTTACCATATACAAGTGATTAGTTTTGCTACAAGTGGGTTGCCATCAAGTACAACACATACATCATAATGCAACATCTCGGACATGTACCTTCATGCTTTTCTTTGAATTCAGGCATCCCTGTCACCATCTGACTTACATCCGGTAGGGCCTTACAATCAGACCTTTGTTGCCATAGAAGAGATGTGACTCATGACATGGTCCCTAATGGACTTCTTGCAGCTTGATACAAATTGTCAACCCTGAACCCAAGAGTAAAATCATCTTTAAAATTCCTTTTCCAATCACGTACCTTTCTGTCAATGAATGCCACCTTGAAACCTTTGACTTCCATTGCCGAAATGGACACCAAGTTCTTCTTGAGATCAAGTACATAACGAACTTCTTGTAAATGAATCATGCTACCCTCATTCAATTGAAGGGTAGCATTCCCTACACCCTTTCTAGGATAGGTGGCATCGTCTCCAAGAATAATTTCCATGATTATTTCCTTCTCTATCAAATTAGAAAGCGCTTCCTTGAATCTGGTAAATTGCCTTGAGGCACCACTATCAAATATCCAATTTCCCAACGAGTCTAGAGGAGAGGTAACGGAGAGGGCCAATATAAGATAATAATCCATTTTCTTATCAGAAACAACATTTGATTCTTCATACTTGGAGTTCCTTTCTTTCTTGAAGAGTCAACCATTTCCTTGATGTCTTGCATTTATTTTTCCTTTGCCATTGTACCAGTCATTCCTTCGATCATTGAACATGCCCCTGGAATGATTGTGATCATCATCATGTGATCCATCCCTTCTATTTGGACACTCCCTCGCATAATGGCCAAACTTATTTCAAGCAAGGAATCTATCGTTCCTTCCACCCTTAGATCCATACATTCCATTGAAGTGACCTACTAGTCGATGGAATCTTTGATAATCTTCTTCGCTTCGACTTCAACTTCGGAGAAGCCGATGCAATTGATGGAAGCTCAAGGATTTTACCCTTCACGTAATCCAGCACTTCTTGCTCTCGGGATGTGGAATGAGGAACCCATTGAGCCTTTTTTCCTTTCCAACTGTCTTCGATGATTGCTCTTTCACTCTTGCTTGGGCTTTGTCTTCACCTTGGCTTTGATACTGTGTTAAGTTTTGGTATGTTTTATGCTTAGAGCAAATTTAGTTCAATTTTCCGTATTAGCTCAATATCAATTCCAAATTAGCAATCACATTTAGCATGATAGTAAAATGCAGATAGAACATAAACATAAATCACAGAAAACAAGCCAAGACAAGAGGACACAAGATGTGGCGCTAGCTAGGGACAAACCCCAATGTGGGGAAACCCTTGATCAAATCTTCTTATGATCTTCAATAGTTTAGTAGAGAGAAAGAGATAGATTACAATTATTTGAGGTCAATATTTGACTTGGTCAAATAAAATATCTTCACCATGAAGATGACACAATGGAGTTATAATCCCGGCACCAAGGACTACAGCTTGGAATGTTGATAGATCAGCCCTCAATCTTCAACTGATTTTCATCATATCAAGCTTTTGGAATCTCCAAGGTGAAAACCTTGCATCATCATGTTTCTCCTTGTTATTTGAATCAACCTCAATGCAGTCCTTCTAATATCTTCATGTTGTTTGCTATGGCCTGTGGCCTAGCTCAGCAAGACTGAGCCTGAATAAGGTCCAAAGTACAGTCTCGTAACAATCCCAAAATATTCCCAGATTTGACTTGCAATTGTTCTCCAAGAGAAAGTTGTCCCCTTTATTATTCAGAGCAACCTGTTTTCCTTTAACAATAGCTTTGCCTTCCACAATACCATCCTTCACTTGTCATCATTGGTTATGGTAAGTTGCAGCCTGTACCATCCCTCAAGCATGCACCCAAACAAATTACTAACATTGCGTCTAGGTCCCTCTTATTTGTTGTTGTTCCATGTAGGAGTATAGGGCTAACACCAACCCCTATACTCACCCAAGAACCGATAGATTAGGGCTCTGTCTCCTTGCACTTCTTCCTGTGCAATCTGTTGTCCCAGAACAGTGTTGAACTCATGACTAGCCTTCCTCTATACAGTTTATAGGAGCCTTCTTCAACTACGGATGTAGGGCAGCATCTAGTCCTTTTTTTAATTCGAAATAAGGCTTGTAGTTAGGGCACATCTGGACTGTGAATAGGGCACAAACTGAACTGCGACTAGGTCTCTTTTGAATAGCATGAGGTCTCTTCTTAGGATTGCGTATAGGTGCCTCCTCTTTCCTCATTGATTGCATCTTAGGGCACCCTTAAATGTTGCAGTTAGGACCCTCCTTTCGCTGTCTACAAAACCCTCCTTGACTGCGGCTTTGGATAGCGGATGAGAATCATATAGAAGGCATGTCCTTGTTGCATAGATAAGCCCTCCTTGACTGCGGCTAGGTATCTTCTTCATGACTCATTCAGGACAGTGTTTAGGGCACTTAAGGGTAGCGGCTTAGGGTCTCTTCTAGACCTATGTTTAGGGAATATAGACAGTGTTAGAGCTTCTCCTTACTATGCTATAGAAGCCTCCTCCATGATTGCATCTAGAGCTAGGGCATCTCCTCCAGGGAAGCGTATAAACCTTCTCCTTAGGACAACGTTTAAGCCTTCTCTTCTAGGCCTCTCTTTCCACTAAAACCCACATGAGTGGAGAGAGAGATCACAAGAAATGAGTCACCAAATGACTTGAAGACCACCTCTATTTATAATAAAACATTGAGGACAAGTGGGGGTAATTTGGTTGTTTGCTAACCTTGATGAATTGTCACATAACACAAATAAATTCATATCTCCATGAATACATGTCGGAATCGGATGATATTTAGATCAATCCTACACCTCTCGATGAGAGGAATCCAAGAAAATATCAACTACCATAAATAAGTATACCCACATGGAGTTTGGCCCTAGTTGCCAATTTTAACATAAATGGACATAAATCTCTCAATCACAACATCAAGTCACAAATGTTGGTTACCTTATATACAATTCTGTTGTCAATTCTATTGTTGCACTGCTTCTCCTTTCCACTTTCTGCCTCTTTTTTTGCTGCCCATCAACTTTATTATGCATACTACTTTACTTCCAAAAGTTATATTTCCATTCCACATTGTATATTTTATGAGAACCATATTAAACAAAGTCTTTCAGTAGAAATCACATGAGAGAATTTTTTGGCCGACACGTTTTGAACCAACAAGTGTGGTTCATCATCAAGACCATATGAAGAGGCAGACCATGGCAAAGGCTTAAATAGAGAGCAATGTAGAGACATAATTTCAAGTAATGTTTATATTTGAACAATAATGTTTAAATTATAACATTAATTTATTAATATATTAAAAACAAATATTATTAAGTAACGGCTATATTAAACGGCTAGTTTTTGAAAAAATATTTAAATAATGATATTATTTGATTAATTTATTAAAAATATTAATAGGTAACGGCTATATTAAACAGCTTGTTTTTGAAAAATAATATTTAAATTAATTTATTAAAACCAAATATTACTAGTTCTTGAAAAATAATATTTAAATAATGATATTAGTTTATTAATTTATTAAAATAGTAATGTGTAACGGCTATATTAAACGGCTAGTTTTTGAACAAATATTTAAATAAGGATATTATTTCATTAATTTATTAAAAATATTAATAGGTAACACCTATATTAAATGGCTAGTTTTTGAAAAATAATATTTAAACCGTGATATTAGTTTATTAATTTATTAAAAACAAATATTAATAAGTAACCGCTATATTAAACAACTAGTTTTTAAAATAAATAATCAAAGTCAAACTTTAAAGGAGGGGAGTCAAAAACTATAAAAATGAGTGAAGACCCTATCGAGGACAAGATCATTTGATAAATAAAATAACTAATGGAAAATAAAATAAATTAAATTAAAAATATTTAATGGGAAAATAATTAATAGTAGCTCGGTCAGCTCGTTCAGTCATAAGCTTATTGAAAGTTTCCCTCTTACCCCCAGAATCTATGGTCTGCCAAAGATTCATAAGGAAGGGGCTCCTCTGAGACCTGTTGTCAACACAATAGGAGGACCAACTTATCTTCTTGCTAAATATAGCCCCTTGTTGGCTATACAGAATCCTTTGTCAAGGACTCTACATCGTTTGTTAATGAGTTAGAGTTTCAAGCTTGATCCAGATGACAAGCTTGTGAGCTTCGATGTGGTCTCTCTCTACACTAATATCCCTATCAACGAGGCCATCGAAGTCAAGCGCATCACAGATCCTGATACAGCTTATTTAGTTGGTATTTGTCTTACTTCTACTTTCTTTTCATTCGATGGGGAATTCTATGAGCAAACTTGCGGTGTCGCCATGGGTTCTCCCCTTTCCCCTGTGGTAGCTAATCTATTCATGGAGGATTTTGAATCAAAGGCCTTAGCCTCTTCTCGTCTTCTCCCTAAGTTGTCGAAGAGGTTTGTGGATGACACTTTTGTCATCTGGTCCCATGGTAAAGAAAATTTGGAACTATTTTTCCTCCATCTTAACAATCAATCTAGTTCTATAAATTTCACCATGGAATTTGAATGTAATGGTAGTCTTCCCTTCCTTGACATCCTCCTCTCAAGGAATGATATTGGCTCTTTCTCTCATCAGGTATATCGTAAGAAAACTCATATGGAACAATATCTTCATGCTAATTCTCATCATTTCCCAGCTCAAAATCTTGGTGTTCTCAACACCTTAGCAACTAGAGCTTTAAGAGTTTGTGATGAGAACCATCTCAAGGAAGAGAAAGCACATCTCTTAAGTGTTTTCTTTAATAACTGGTATAGTAGACACCAATGTACTAAGGCTTTCCTCAGAGCTGAAAAAAGTCCTAGTGCTAAGAAGATACCAAGGATCGATTTTCTGGTGTTCATCTTCCTTTTATCCAAGGGACCACTGACAAGATTGCAAGGATCCTAAGGAAGCATAAGGTGGCTTCAACCTTTCAACCTTTAAATACCATACAGAGCTCCCTTAGATCTGTAAAGGACCCAGTGGACCCCAAGAATATGAAGGGTGTTTACGTTATCCCATGCTCTTGTGGGACTCGCTACATTGGTGAGACTAATCGCTCAATTAATCAAAGGATTCGTGAGCATGTTGCTAACATCAAGCATGGCAAGACTCGCTCCTCTGCTTTGGCGAAGCATGCAAATAAATCTAAGCATCACATCTGCATTGAGGAGGCCCAAGTCATTCCTAAAGTTAGTCATTTTCATCATTGTAAATTGAGGGAGGTCCTAGAAATTGAAAAAAGACCCAATAATTTGAATAGAGATGATGGCTGGAATATTAGTAGAAGTTGGATCCTTGTCTTATCCTCCTAGTTTTTTTTTTTGGCATCTATGTAGGTATTGGCATCCTTTTTATAGTATTTGTTGTTGACTTATTCTTCATTAGAGTTTATTTTCTTGATCCTTCCTGTTTTTAATGTATTTTATCATCTTATTCGTTCTTAACTCTTTTTATTATTTTTGTTATTTGTTTAAAGGGCCTGAGCCCCATATTTTATTGTTGACCCCGTTTTATTTATTCATTATTTTCTTTGGATATATATATTTTGTTTCTATCTTATTTATTTATTTATTTTTAAATATATATATTATTTTTCACTGTGTATATTTGTTTTTTTATTTATTTTTTCATTAATTAATTTAATTTATTTTATTTTATTTCATTAGTTATTTTTTATTTATCAAAATGATCTTGTCTTGTATTAGGGTCTCACTCATTTTTATAATTTGACTCCCCTCCTTAAAGTTTGGCTTTAATTATTTATTTATTTTATTTAAAAACTAATTTGTTAATATAGCGGTACTTATAATGATTTGTTTTTAATACATTATAACTAATATCACAGTTAAATATTATTTTTCAAAAACTAGTAATATTGTTTAATAAATTAATTTAAAATATTATTTTTCAATAACTAAGCCGTTTAATATAGTCGTTACATATTAATATTTAAAATTTAATAATAATATTATTATTTAAATTTTATTTTTGAAGAACTAGTAATAATTGGTTTTAATACCCCGGATGCGGGTGTTAGGTAACGAATTAATGGAGGAGGCGGCCTCATTAAAGGCCAAGTGGCCGCCAGCCCAAGCCAAGTGGCCTGAAGCCTCGAGAAGGCATTCATTCTGTCCGGCCAACATTAATGGAGGAGGAGGGAGAATAACCGGGTGCAGGGGTATATCGGTCAGTTGCCTCAGATCGACGATGAGAGGGGTCTGGCGAGAGGGAGAGCGAAGCTCTGTCTGGAGAAAGGTCTGTCTGGTCACGCAGGTGAGTGGGGTGTCTGGTTCTTGGATGTTGGCACCACAGGTGCATAAGCCCAAGCACCGACCTCGGCCCTCGGCTCTGGAGGCCCTGGTTTTAAGCCCGGATTTGCAGAGAATTAGTGGCTCTGTGCTGTGGGTAGATACATGGTGTGTCACTCTGTCTGGTAGCAGCTTGGTTTACGAGCGCCCTCGACCTCCAGAAGCTCTGGGTGTCACGGCGTCTCAATTCCCTTGGGTCCTGGTTCGAAATGTGATCTTTTGGTTCTGGTCGGCTCGGCCATCAGGAAGCGGTTCACTCCATGCAGCTTCTGAACGGGCTCAGCTCTCAACCGGGGTGGTAAGCACGGATATTCATACTTGTTCTCCATTTCTGGTTTTGAATTTGGTGTGCAAGCTGTTGCACGGGCTCAGCATCCTCAGTGGTGCACAGCACTCGCAACCTCTGGGTAGAATTGGATTTGTGTCATCCACAGAATGCCACGAGAGCGGCAACGTGGCGCTTGTAGACAAGGGGGCTCAAGAGGCGGTGCCAGAGGGTGGGCCTCATCACCACGCTCCTCAGCATCCTCAGAGGAAATCAGCTCACAAGGAGCTCGCCGAGCGCGCGGACGAGGCAGGGGAAGAGGAAGAGCCATGGTGTGTCCGTTCGGGGGGCATTCGGCTACCCGCTTCAGGATCCCTTGCCTGCTGGACAATGCGGTCTACTTTGTCTCAGTGCGCATCGAAAAGTGCGATCACGCCGACCGACCAGAAGCCCCCGCAGCACCACGGCCATCCTCGCCTGTTCGGGGTCAGCAACTACAGCCTTCGGAAGCCACGGGTGCGGTGGCGGGTGATAGAGCTGGACCAAGCGAGCCTACGAGAGATGACGCGCCATATACAGACACGAGTGCCTCAAACTCCTTTGGGTGCACAGTGGAGGAGGAGCAACCAGGTGCATTTATCAGTCCAGCAGTGGAGGAGCCACCAAATCCATGCACCTAGGCACACGACGTGGTCGTTCGGGGTGGTATGGATTCTCTTGTTTCAGCTTTTGGTTATCGTTGTAGCTGCAATAGTTAGTCAGGAGTGTCAGTCTATGTATGGGGTTGGGTCGCACCCCTCAGGTCTTGGAGTGTCGATTTTAAAGTCTGCGTCTGTAATGTCAATCTATGTCAATCATGTTTGGGTCTGTAAACTCCTCCCTCGCCAAGGCAGGGAGTGGAAGGTTCAGTTGTGGATGGTTCATGTCCGGGGTTTAGTTTCGGATGGTTCTAGTCAGCGGACAGTTTCATAATCCTTTTTCTCTCAGGCTCAGTCTCAGTCTAAGTATGTTAAACTGCTCAAGTAGCCATCTCGGGGTGGCGGATGTAACTCATTGTAACTTTTTTGTATTATAATAGAATTAGTCTGATTTACACAAAAACAAAAAAATAATTGGTTTTAATAAATTAATTTAAATATTATTTTTCAAAAACTAGCCGTTTAATATAGTCGTTACCTATTAATATTTTTAATAAATTAATGAAATATATCATTATTTAATATTTTTTCAAAAACAAGCCGTTAATATAGCGGTACATATTAATATTTTAATAAAGTAATAAACTAATATCATTATTTAAATATTATTTTTCAGAACTAGTAATATTTGGTTTTAATAAATTAATTTAAATATTATTTTTCAAAAACTAGCCATTTAATATAGATATTACCTATTAATATTTTTAATAAATTAGGGAAATAAATATCATTATTTAAATATATTTTTTTCAAAATTAGACATTTAATATTAGTCGTTACTAATATATTTGTTTTTAATATATTAATAAATTGATATTATAATTTAAACATATATTGTTCAAATATAGTCGTTACTTGAAATTATGTCTCTACATTGCTCTCTATTTAAGCCTTTGCCATGGTTTGCCTCTTCATCTGGTCCTTATGATGAACCACACTTGTTGGTTCAAAACGCGTCGGCCAAAAAATTCTCTCATGTGATTTCTACCGAAAGACTTTGTTTAATTCATTATGGATCACAGAAGCTCGAATACAGAAAGAAATCCATATTGTTTGTTTGTATTCTTTGTAGGAATATGAAATGAAGCACCATGATAAGTCCACGGACTGTCCGTCATGCACATGCACTCACTTATGTCCTGTGGGCACTTTGAAACACAAAGTGTGGTTGTCTTCATTGTCATATCTTTCTTGTATGCTGGTCCGCACAACAGGGTTACTCGCGGACCAAGCCTTCACTCTCATGGGTCTACCAATGCGCCGGTGGCTACATTGGAAGTATCACTTCACATGATCAGGCCCATGCACCGTTAGTGTAGGAGTAGGAGTAGTGTTTGCTTTCAGTTTTATGCTTGCATACTTGTTTACTTTCATGCTTTGTTCACTTGTTTGTGTGCTTGCTTGTTTACTTACTTGTTTTTCTTTCACTTTTACTTTTGCTCTTGCTTTTCTTTGTTGTTTGTTTTGTTCGTTCGTTCATAGGTTAGTTTGCATGAAACCATGTGTGAATCATAAAACGAGCTGGATAAAGTACAAGAGGGTTTGTATAGCTATTGCTACTTGGTTATCTTTCATCTTGCCTCTGTATGATGAACTTGTTACTCTTAGTCCATGATACATCGAAGGAAAATATGTATTCTTTGAAGTGAACCTTGGTGTAAACACAACACTTGCGTGCTAACTAGTGTCACCTTCTCTAGTCGATTGTTTTTGGGTTAACCCTTGTTAGCTCAGTCAAGTAGAGTAAGGTGAGGGGGGAAACCTTAACTGGCACATCAGAGATATAATAAACTACTTCTCTATTGGAACAACCTCCTCTACTCTCAATAATTCGGGATCCCTCTTTTGCCTCTGAAATGAATAAGTGTTATGCACAGTAAAAATGAAAAAAATGAAAAGTCAAAAAATGAAAAATGAATAAGCCGAAAGAAGAGAAAGGCTTCCTCCGTAGGGAGGTGATGCAAGTAACTTTGTCAGGGTACTAACCAGGTTTGCTGGCAGCGGAGCCATACTTGTGTTCCTATGTGACTCCACCAGGGTATTGTCCAGGCCTACTAGCATTGCAGCAACACTAGAGATGAAACTAAGACTAACAACTATACTGCTTGTGCACCTATATACCCCTCAACCCCAATCGAAACAACTGTGCTGCCTTGGCTTGGAGTGTGTGTCAATCGACCAAGAGTCTGGAAGATGCTACATCTTATAATCAAGTTAGTGTGAAACCAAGATGAGCTAAGAACTAAACAATGCCTCCGGAGGTGTTAGACTTGCTTCTCATGAACAAGGTCCATTTAGATAGTTGGAGTTCTACCAGTGTGTCACCAAGTGTTGTAGTGGCTACAACCACCCTCCAAAAATTTTCCTTAGCCTGTTTTGGAGCCTCCCTAACAACCTTTGCAGCAGCTTTCCTTGCTTCGTCAAGTCCTCAAACTTCAGTGTCTTTCTTGCTAAAAGGCAGCCTGTCGATCACAGTTTGATCTTTTCCTTTCACAGGCTACTCATCTAAACTTGGTCCAACTGCAGGCTGAGCAGCTTCCTAATGAAATTTGTACATTTATGGAGGGAAACCAGCCATTCCCTCTATAAATTGCGCAATTCCCTCTAACAACCTGTTGGGCTCCAAGATTGTGAAACACTGCTAGCCAACCCTCCCAACAAGAATTGCACATTTTTCCCATCAACAGGTAGTTCAACCCAAGATTTGCACAAATTTGGGCAACAGTCAGCTGTTGGGCCCAGAAATTATGCAATCCCCTTGGGCATTCAGCCCAGCTTACAATCATAAATGTGCATTTTTCTCCAGCAGTCGAGCAGTCGCTTGCATGTGCAGCTGAGTTGATCGGTTCCCTCCAGGACTAAACGAAACAGACTTGCATGCATAGGTTGTTTCTCCCAAGGCAGCATGCAAAGTCATCCATTTTTTCAGGGATCTATGTTTAGCAGTTGGAGGTTACATGCAAGGAGTAGTTCTGAAACCTCCCTCCAAGTGTCGCTTCCTCCTAGATTTGTGGCATGAGCGTCATTACCTCAATGTTATCAAAACTCATCAACTGGATGCTGCAGAGCCCATTCCTCACATCAACCTTGTAGCTTTGACATCCCACATCACATCTAGGAGCAGTTGGCACATAAAGCTCAGCTTTTTTGGGGTAAGCTCGCTTCCCATGCCTTGTGCTGCATTTCTGTCGCTTTTTGTGTATTCTCTTGTGTGAGTGTTGTTTGCTTGATTTCTTTGAATGCCTGCTGTCATTTACATATATTCTAGCTTGTCTTAGATCTGTTTTAATTTTCGTTGCTATCTCACTATTGTTGCATGCATGAAATTGTTTTTCATGGACGTTCACCCAATCGGCGAACGACCTCACCCACATGCATGTTGATCTGTTTGCTCAATCCTCCATTCACGTTTTACATGCATTGTTTATCACTTCTGCTATCACTTAGTGTCCACATGCATTTCATCAACTTACTTGCTTTCAGTTGCCCGTCGATGAGTTGGGCCAACCTTGGCCCAGTCTCTGCCTTCACCAAGGCTACATTGTGCAATTTGGAGAATGAAGGCTCACCTTCCTCTCCATATTTGTGCAATCTGGCCCAGAACTAGCCTCCTCGACTGTGTTATCACTGACAAATTTCGATGCTAAATATCTGCAAATAAGCACATAAACCCTTTTAGTAGTTTCGTAGCGCAAAATGTTTAGGTGATTTCAGTAGCGCATAATTCATATTTTGCACTGGCTGCGCTACGAAATTGGGGATTTGTTTGAATACATAGCAAATCTCACCCATGCTGTCAAGTCCGCTGTGTTTTAGATCGTTAGGTGTCGTGGTACTGGCCCGTGTTGCAGTTATTGCTGAGAAGGGAACAAAAGGTAGACATGTTTCAACATGTTAAATGGAATGGATTGTCAAGCTCAAAAGATAAGCATATTTGCCAATATGGAATTGAGAAGGTTGATAATGTCTTAATATCAGTATCCAAAAAACCAAACACGGTGCCCATATAAAAATCAGTGTTGTTCCAAGTTCATCATTAACACCACTAATCCTGTGGCTTTTGAAAAAGGTGCCAATTATAAGAAGGAAAGCACACAGGTGTATAATAGAAGAAGGGTTTCCAGTTTGAGAGTGAACGGTTTCATGCCAAGGATGACTGTCAGATGAAAGCCTATAGTCATTGCATTCAGATGGATAGGAAAATGCCCCTTGCAGAATATATTGGTTTGTTTTGAATTTGTCTAACTCTTCAAGAAGCTGGACTGGTATATCTACGAATGATGTTCTCTATGCAGAGGTTGTCTTTGATATGCGTCCTTTAAAGCCAAGTCTTCTTCCATTGGTGCCATTGTTTTGTCAATCACTTTTGGAGATGGGTACGAAAGACATGGATTTTGTGCAGTTGAACCAGTTGATAAGAAGAAAGACAGGAGGGATTTCAGTTTATCCATCCACTTCTTCAGTTAGAGGAAAAGTAGAGCCATCAAGCCACATCATTGTTCGTGGAAAGGCCATGGCAGGGCAGGTCAATGAACTTTTCAGCTTGGTTCGTATGGTTCTTTAGGATGTTCAATTCTCAGACCAACAACACTTCAAGCAATTTGTTTCACAAATCCAGAGCTGGAAGTTCTTAAAGAAAAAGAAATTATCCCCATTTCAACAGATTTAACATCTGTGAGCACACATACAGATAATGCAGTGTATGGAAATCCCTCTGATGAAACAACTAATAAATGTGCACAGTCAGTAGAAAGTTTGGGAGACTTATTTATTGGCTCTCGGAATGATGTTACCCTCATTAATAAGGATGACAAAGACACACCAGCTGCCCATGTGAGTTCTCAGAGTAATACCACACTTGCTCAAACAGGTCTCAATAGTATATCTGTGTCAAGCATGGGTTTGGACACAATTCAGGTCCTTGCAGATGCTCTGCCTAAGATTGTCACATATGTTCTAATAAACCACAGAGAGGAACTTCTTCCTTTGATAATGTGTGCAATTGAACGGCATCCTGATAACAGTACCCACGATTCCTTGACACATACTCTGTTCAACCTAATCAAACGGCCTGACGAACAGCAAAGAAGAAGTATAATGGATGCATGTGTGATATTGTCGAAGAATGTTGGAAATATGCGAACTGAAACAGAGTTACTTCCTCAGTGTTGGGAGCAGATCAACCACAAATATGAGGAGAGGAGATTGCTTGTTGCCCAGTCATGTGGTGAGCTTGCAGAATTTGTTCGACCTGAGATCCGCACTTCTCTCATCTTATCTATTGTACAACAATTGGTCGAGGATCTTGCTGCTCATAACTTGGCTCTACTGCTACCACTCTTTCCAAATATGGACAAATATTTCAAGGTTGAAGATTTGATGTTTCAACTCATTTGTGATCCGTCGAGGATAGTAGTTGATACTTCACTTAGAGAGCTAGTACCAGCTGTGATCAGTTGGGGTGGAAAGTTGGAGCATATTCTACGTGTCTTGTTTTCTCATCTTTTAGCATGTGCCCAGCGTTGCCCACCTCTTTCAGGGGTTGATGGTTATATAGAAGCTCATCTTCGAGCACTGGGTGAAAAAGAACGTTGGAACGTTGATGTTCTGTTGCGCATGCTAACAGAACTGCTTCCTGTTGGGTGTCAGACATCAATTGAAACATGTATGTTTCCTTCTCACCTTTCTGAGACACCAGATGCAGATGACTCATTCTTTTCTAATTACTTGCTGGAAACATATGCAAGAGAAGAATTAGAGTGGCCAACTTCGAGACCTAGCACTTGTACAAGGTAGCTGAAGAAATCATGAAATTAAGTCAACAGTGCTTTAAGATTCATATGTTCTGTTTTGATAAAAAACAGCAGTTTCGTAGCGCGCTACGAAACTGCTGTAGTAACTGTTTTGTAAGAAACAATAATTATTGATCAGCAATTTTGAAAGGAACGCCTCGGGGCAGGAAAGGACCATATACAAGGCGATCTAGATTCAAAGAGTGACAGTGTAAGTTGGAAGCAAAAGGTTGAATATTGTTTTTTCGCTAAAGTCTTCCTACAAGCTACTTTATACCGAGTATTAGGGTCTCTGGTTAGGTTACCGGAATTTTGTTGACACCTGTTCAGTTCAAAAGCATCCAGATCATAAGGCATATGGTGTTATGCGTGGTTATTAAAGGTATTAAATAGTTTGAAGCATGTTCTTTTGGAAATGAAGACTGATGGAAGGCAGGGACCGTAAAAACAGGGCACACATCTTCACCAACTAATGAGTCATCTGCATAGCTAGTATCCAAAGCAGCTTGTTCAGTGAATGCCTCTCCAATATATCTCAGCCACTATAGAAAGGATACAGGTGTCAAAGCTCAAGAAAGGCATCATGCACACGAGGAGATAGAATTAGAGTTTCAATATGATTAGAACTCTATGTATTTACTGCACAATACCTGATGTATTTAATAAGTTTGTTTAAGAATAGGTAGGGTTAGTTAATGCTAGGCCATCGAGCTCCCCTCATGCTAGAGGAGGAGTCTCAAGTAGTTTGAGTTTTGTTTTCCTATATATAGGAGAAACTCTGATGTAAGTTGGGTTGGATATTTATGCAAAAATAGAGTTATATTGGCCTGTGTATAAAGCTTTTTACAGTAATAGAAAGACTGTTTATTCTTCCCAAGATTCATACTTTGTTAAAATGCTCAAGATGTTGGTGGTTCTGTTTGATCTTTTATGTTTTACAGCTTGATAAGTATACAATCACTCTGAATTCACCTAGTGCTCAGACTTCCTGTGTATACTTATAAGTTGAGGTTCTCGTCCTTCATGTTTTACAGCTCTTTAGGTACACAATCACTCTGAATTCACCTAGTGCTCAGACTTCCTGTGTGTACTTATGAGTTGATGGTTATTTGAGAAATGTCTTGAATGTTTAAACATTACATGCCTTGGCTTCTATGAATGAGCAGTTGATAGTTTACTAAAAGATGTTTGACTCCATGAGCCCAATGGAAGAAATGTTATGCTGTCTGTCCAACCAGCAAGTTTACTAAATTTTCATTTCAAGAGTTAGCCCTCTTTATGCTTAAAGATAAATCAATAGTTTATTTTGAGAGAGCCCTCTCAGGTTAGGGAGGCTAATCCCTAGCTAAAAGTCTGGTATGAAATAGTTACATAAGGTCTTACTGATTAGCAGCCATCAGTACATGGTCTACTGTTTAAAGAGTTAGCCATCTTTTCTTGCCCTTAATGCATATCAAAAAATCTGTGAGAGAGCCCTCTCTGACTAAGGAGGCTAAACCTTAGTCTAAAGCCTGGTCTGAAACAGTTTCATGAGATCTTACTAAGTAGCAGCCCTTAGTACATGATTTTATGATAACAAGTTCCTTGGCATGGGTTGGGTATGAACACCTTTAGAGAGTGTTGTGAATGTATATTTCAATTTGTTCTTAGACTGCAACTACCGAGGAGTCATGGCTATAATATCTAACCATTTCATCACCCCTTTGTACACAATGATATTTTAACAAGATCTCCCTTGCATGTCCCAGACAACAATGTAGACGTTGTTGAACATTGTACATTGGTATGCCTCACCCAAGGGCACCTTCATCAGGATGTACAGTGCAGAGAAAACTTCACATGTGTTGCCAAGGTTTATCGCTGACAAGCTGGTCATGCAGGAGGTTTCATACCACATCTCGACAGGGTTATTAGTTGAATTGCATAGGAAGAAGAAGGCACCATGGCTTATGCTTCCTGTGTGAATTGGGTTGTACGTGATCAGGAGTTTTAAAGAAGCGGATGCCCATGTCGAAGACTTCAATAAGTTTAAGTTCATACACCAAGAGTTTCAATCCGTATGATCCACATGGTTTATGTAGGGACCACTATCCAAGTGTACTTTTCGTGGATCCACGAGGCGTGTCATTGGCTAGAGGAAGACCCATGGAGATATTATTATAACTCCTCTAGGCTCAATGAACCAGTCAACATGGTAGTAGAGTGGCTAATAACACTCAAGGAACAACACCACATGGAGAAGCAACACCAACAACAACAAGAAACAAACCTGTGCAATACAAAGACAAGAGGAAGATTGCCGAAAGCATGAAGATGGAGCAAAGCTACAAGTTTAAGGAAGACCCACTTGTGGAAAAGGTAGATTTGGAGATAGATGAAAATAGGAGACAACACGAGAGGAGGATAGCAGAAAAAAAGAGGGAAAATAAAAGACTGGAATATGCAGAAAGGAAGTTGCAGGAAGTCCAGTAGAAGCTCAAAGAAGAACAAGAGCTATACAGAAGAGAGAAGGAAGTGCAACGTGAGCATGAACAGGTACGAGAACTGGAACAAGAGGAAGTGCAAGGTGCATAGACAATGCAAACTACATCGATACAGGTTGAAGACTCTGAACCAACAACAAACGAGGAATAGGGTGAGAAGTTGTAGGAATAGGAACTTGCTCCGCAATATGAACCAGTAGTAGAACATATGGACATGGAGAAGGAGCAACTGGAACAGGATTAGGATATCGAACTCATGCCAAAAGCAACGAAGCTCACTCCACAGGCTTCACCAGCTCCAACCGTAGAGCAAGTCCCGACTAAACAAGGGGATACCATTCTCCTTGAGGACAATCCGGGGATAGAGGTGTACAACGTAGCCTTTGATGAGTCACAACATAGGGTTGTGCAAGCACATAGAGTGTGCACCCCGGATAAGCATGCATCACCTGTGCACTTTGAAGAACGAGTGATTGTGTCAGATGTGCGAAGGAATCGAGCCGCCTTGGTTGATGCTACAAAGGCTTATGTCAAAGCCATGAGCTAGAGTGTTAAGTTATTGATAGCATAAAATGAGCACATGGATAAGGATTTGGAAGAAGCCAGGCAGAGAGAGGAACAATCAATAGGATCCTCCAGAGCATAGATGAAGAAATCCATACTTGCTGAAGTATCAGTTCTTGAAACCATCACGCGGAGACTGTAAGACAGGTTCATCACCGTGCACAAGGCAGTGGTCCATCTACATGGTCATCAAAAACACTGCACCAAGATAGCGTGGACACTCACAGAAATACATGTCACAGTTGATCATGTACAGACATGGACAATGAGGTACAAGGGAGCCTCGTTTCACTTGCACAAGATGATGAAACCGCAGGTAAAGTTGGACAAAGCACATAGCTGGAGTCTGATCTGGAACTATGACGAACTCCCACCGCTCATCACCAATGTTGAGGCTTTATATGCACGGTTGTACAGGAGTTTGGATGTTGTGGTGAGAAAGTATGGCACCCCATTGATTGGTACACTCACTGAAGCCAAAGAGAAGAACCAAGTCAGATTGGAGCTCGATGTGTACTTGATCAGTTGATGCTCACGGCCACCAGTGCAGATTTGCAAGTCAACGCAGATAACATGCGTATGTACATCGCTAGTCCAACCTTGCTCAGGACCAAGCTGCACATGTTACAGGATGAGTTGGACAGAGGTTCCAAATCAGTATACTTGAAAGTAATGGAGGCAAGAGTTTGTTTCCAGAAGGACATCATCAAAGAGTACACGAACACCATTGTGCACTACCAAGCATGATATTAGTTCGTCATCGAGGATCATAGAGAGGAGGTTGATGAGCTAGTCTTCCCATAGCCGTCTAAGTCTTATTGTTGTCTTGTCTAGCTGACTCAAGCCAATTTTACCCCACATGGGTATATGTAGAAAATGTATAATTTTTGTAAACATGATGTGAAGTGACAAGTGTCATTAATGGAATACAAACAATCATATGTAATGAAGTCGAAGAGTCATAAGGGTAGTCCAAGAGTCACAAAGGGGAATGTCAAGGGTCACCCCACCCTTTGTTATAAATAGAACCTCATAACTCATAGAACAAGCTTTTGGGAGCCAAGATTTTTCTAGACGTTGCTTAGAGAGGGCTTGGAGAGTATTGTGACGAGCCTTGGCTTCTCCACAGTGAAGAGTGAGTGCATCTCTTTGGAGGAGCAAGTGGTGTTGACTATAACGTTCCACTATTGGGTCTAGTGGCATGGTTGTATGTATGGATGGAACTTTCACTTTATATAATATAACAGAGCTAACACATTTCATGCATATGTTGTTATTGTAGTTCGACTATTCTAGCTACTTTAGCAATGTATGTAGTTTTAACTTATGCATTGATGTATGGACTATTCCGTATGTGATTGTATGAATCTTACTGAAGCATGTTGTTGGTTTAACACATCACTTTGGATTGTCGACTATTCTGCTTTCGAGTTTGTGATGTCATTCAACTCGTGTGTTCCTTTTAGGTTGGTACTATTACAAGCTTCTAAGGGATGCACTTATTTTCCCCTTCTGTGTGTTAGAACCTCCCCATGCATCTCCCTTGACTCACTACAAGGTCACACACTTGCTTCCGAAAATTATATCTTGCATACCTCTACGCGCTATCGCAGTCAAGGCATAGATTTACTACCCACTGTTGGGACTCCTGCTCCAAATGGTTTGAGTTCTAGTTGGGACTTCTTACCGGGGAGATCCCCTGACATGTTGGCGGTTCCAGCACTGTCAATATTTACACATCATAAGACTCTCAATTCCATTAAATAACTACCACTCGAAACATTGTTTGAAGGGTGAAGCTTACAATGAAATTTATCTTTAATGTCTACACAATCAGGAAGATGGTGGAGTAGTAATAGTAACAACGATATTCAATCAACGTGGAGGAACCAAATCAACCAATGATATTTGATGGCATTATATCTATGTGGAGGAATGCAATTGATCAAGAATTAATGCTTGATCATTAATTTGGTGGGTAAGCTTAAGTTTATATCTATAGGATTGAAGAGGGGTGCATTTTTTATTTTTTGTACAAGCTATAGCATTTGGTAGTGTCATGACATCTCACATCAACCATTGTTCCCTCTCTTACTACTACTATAAGTTGCTAAGACTCCCTATTACAGAATTTATGTGTTGATCCAAGTTTGTTAAACACATAAAATTATGTTGACATTGATAAATTAAAGGTACACCAAGATAGGTTTTATATGCTAATATACTTTATAAATACCCATCATAACTCAACATAATTAGATTTGATTTGTCTATTACACTCAAAGGTTAAAAGAGATAGTTTAACCAATAATAATCATGTATTTGGCAATACTATTTAAATAACAATGTTTCTATGTGTATCCAATTCATATGAGACTTTAAAAAACCCTTCGCCATAGTCTTTGGGAATGGTATATAAATTAGCTCAATTTATTTGACTTGATATAGTAAAGAAAAAACATATTCACTCTAAGTTCTTAACATGTATTTATAGTAAATACAACGAACATGATTTGTTGCAATTTTTTGGTTTCCATTTTGGGAGAAGCTTTAATTTTTCCCCAGGTTTAATTTTGTTTCAAGTTGATCACTACAAAGTTAAAAAAGAATTACTCAATTTCTATTCACAATCTTTCCCTGTCATTGTCATTTTTAGTTTAGCAATTGTATTGTGGAATGAACTATTTTTTTTAATGTACTCATATGTTTTTTCATTATTAGTAGTTATATAACTATGTCATCCATGAAAGGCTTATTCAAAAAAGAGGGAAAATGAATAGAAGACTCCTCCATAGAGGAGGAAGAAAACAACTTTGAAGTCATTACCCCATAATACAATAAACATTCTTTTCCAAATTCTTACTGTTCAAGATATTTGTCTCCTAATGAAAGAAATGAGGCAATCTATCTAGGTAATGACATATATGACTCTTCTTCAAGTAAATAAGAAGATGATTGGAATGAGGATGAGGACCAAGGTGATTAAGCCTCTTCTCATTTGTTCATTGTATATATTACTTATTATAGTATGCTTCCTTTATATTTAGGTAGTTATCACAACTTCCTTTGAAAGGATGGTTTTGTAAAATATTTATAAACATCAATCCTCATAACTTTGATAAAAACTTCTTCTGAGTAATATACAATATTTCTATAAATTAATAGAATTATGCTAAAGAAATGATCTTTATTTGTACATTATCATTATAAAATAATAGATATTGTCTCATTAGCCCCACATTGGTCTACAACTCATGGATATGCTCAACAAAAATTTCAAGTTAATGTTCAACTAAGTCTTTGTTATCTGCCCTCACAAATGGACTCACCCTCTTTAGCTCATGAAGAAGTTGGCATTTCTTCGAGGTTGTCAACACCTAGAGTTGGTTGTGCCTTTAATCAAGGTGGACGCTATGGTCAACATACCCATGGCATGACTTGCAATGAAGATATCACAAGAAATGCGATGAAAGTGGATGTTGCGTGAGAGTGCACCAACACGAAGAGTTGAAAAATCAATGCTTGGGGTTTCCTGGGTGCATGTGCGTAGCTTGGTGGCACGACAGTTGTGGCTGACCAAGCACCTGACTTGGCCTAATGATTGGTGAGGAGGCCCAAGACAACACCATGATGAGTAGCATGGATGCCCTAGGGTATGGACTAAAACACCCCTATATGAGAAACCAAGTGGTGAATGAGGCCAGCTTGGGATGAGTTGGACCAAGGAGAGGGCGCCTTAGTGGAATGATGGTGAATCAAGTCCCCAAGGTGACCAAGAAAAAAATTGGTGTTAGTCAAGATGAGACAAGCTGAGACAAAATGAACCAAGGGCACCCTAGACAACATGAGTTGAGGCCACCAAGATGGAACGAGCCAACGGTTCCCAAGATGTGACAAGTTGATGACGCATTGAGACGAGACGTGCAAGCTGAGGATGTGAGATGAGTTGGATGGAACAAATTTTGGCACCAAGAAAAATGAATTTTGAGGATTTTTGGGTGGAACAGGGATCGACCTAACCTAAGGCGCTCAATGTCAGGGCGAGTCGACCTATATAGTGAGATGGAATGATGGACGTGTGAAGTGAGTGAGCCAACCGAATATGAACCAAAAAAAGGTGGGATGAGTCATATAAACACATGAATCAGGCCATGGAATGAAACAGAACCAAACAATTGAAGTTACACACACACAAGATTTATTTGAAGGAACAAAGTGTGAGACAAGAATCCGAAGAGGATCGTTCAGGCTTGAAGGAAAAGATGAGTCAACCAAAACAACTTGACCGAGAAGGGGAGACAACCCGTATTGAAAGAGGGACAACCCATGGTAGGGTGTTAGGGTGGCCCAATGGGGTCATAAAGTTTGGTATTGGTTTTCTTTGTACATCCCATGGATTTTGGATTTGAGATTTGGTTGGACAGAGCCATTGTCTCATAAATTATTTTACAAATACATTTTGATAAAAGTAGAAGGCCAAATGGTCATTTCTATTGAAATTGTGCATGCTTATGATGATGATGATATCTTACATATGATGTTCATGGTTCCAGTTAATGTAAAATGATGTGACAATGTTATTTTTAATTTGTGTTTGATGAATTCCACACATTAATAATTATATAGAGAACAATATGGGTAATACATATGAGGCGTATTCTAGGTGAAATAACACTATACTACACTAGAAAACTGTGAAACATGTCAGTGTCACACACTCGAGGATCATGGTGCACTCAAAATGTGCCTTGTGACCATAAGAGGCCTTAGAGTCATGACAGTTGGTGTCAGAGCGAGAGACCACCAAGAAGTAGTAGTCGATATCTTCACCAATGAAGTTGGTATCAGAGTGGGAGACCACTAGGTAGTAGTAGTAGAGCTATTCACCAATGGAGTTGGCATTAGAGTAGGAGACCACCAGGTAGCAGTAGTAGAGCTCTTCACCAATGGAGTTGGTATTATAACATACAATTCATCTTCCAAGTGGACGTAGAGGAGATAGTAAAATTTCTCTTCTTCACCCAAAGCTAGTATCTAAATCATACCACTCTACATAAATTTTTTACCTAAGGAAGTAAGGCCAAAGGAAGATTGCAGAGACAATTTCCTTATGTTTGTAAGTTATTAGGGGAAATAGGAGACACCAACCCCCTTTGCTATTTTGCAGGAACTAACTTATAAGAGACACCAATACCCTTTGATTCTATGTAGGAACCAACTTACAAGAGACACTAATCCCAGTTATTACAAATATTCATAGGCACCAACCTATTTCCCTGTGTTTGTTTTCTTCTTTGCGATATTTGATAATTTCTTCTACTTTCACCATGTTTGTTTGTTTCTTTTGTCTTCACCAACTCTATTAGTTTATTCTTCCCACTAGGTTTACATATTGCTTCCTCCTTAAGAAAATATACTTCTCCCAAAACCTATTTCTTTTAGCTTTTTCCTAAGAACGAATTTTCACATCATACCATATATCCAATTTTGAAAATATGGTTTTGAAATTTATACCATAGGTACCTAGATCTTTCTTCTTTGTCTCATTAAAATATCATAGTTTGAAACATCTCAAAAATAACACTAACTTCCTCAAATCATATCTTTCAAATTGTAGTGAAACATGGTATAAAATTTCTACTACAAGTGATCAGGTGCTCAAAAAATTAGCTCAAAATTCAAAGTTGTCGGATCAGTGTGGAACCTGAACGACCGCGTAGTGCTCATCATCATGAATTTGGCACAACTCGTTTCGTGTGAAACATACACCATATGCTCCTAGAATCATGTTCTATTCACTTTCCCAAACAAGTGAATTTTTGCAAAATGTGACAGCCCAGTCAACAGTCTCTATTGCTGATGTGGTGCTGACAGTGTATGCTGACATGGCACGGTTGATTGGTCAACAGACCTTCAACGAATCATGTGGTGCCAAGTGGAACAATGTTATTGGGTGCATTTGGCAGAATTCTATTGGATGGGTGGTGGCCAACCGTAGGCTGCCATGTGGCCCAGCCAGGGGCTGCCAAGTGGCAGCCTGAGGGCCACCAAAATTTTGGTTAAGATCCATGTAGTAGTGGTGGGGGTCGAGCCTACTACCTCCAAGTATTAAGACCAAGCCTTCTACCAACACACCACACTAATAGTTCTTAATAGACTATGGTTGTGAATTTTATTTGAAGTCAACACCATGTGCACTCCAGGGAAAGGGCCAACCCTTGGACACGTCACGGATATGTTCACCAGTGGAGCGGAGTGGGGGTCGAGTTAGCAGGGGCGGGCCATTGGCCTTAGCCCCAGGCAAGTGGCCTCCATGTGACCCAAAATTGCGGACTTTAGGCATTAGAGGACATTTAATGTATCCGAAAAATTTGCCCTGAAATCGTCGGAAATGGTGCCCGGTTAGCAGAAATCTGGGTGAAATTGTAGGATGGTGCTGGATTTTGGGGAAATTGTGGTGCGATTAGCAGAAAGACTTGGGGAAGCCATAACTTATTCAATTTTCTACCAAATCAGGAGCAGAAAGAGGGTAGACATACATTTTTGGGCATTCTTGAGCCATTGGAGCATGTTTCAGAGCTATTTGAGCATTGTAAACTGATGTATTCACACTTTTGAGCATCATGGAGAGGGACAATCCATTAGATGCTGGACCAAGGAGATGTAGCCTAGGCAGGGTGAACTCCTTCATCATGTGCTACTGTGATACTGCTTTGGTGATTTTCATGTTTGTTATATGCTGTTGTTCAATCATTTGTTTATGTTCATTTGTACATAAAATTTACATAAAAGCACTAAAAAAAACTCATGTTTAAACTTGCAATTAATCTCATGAATCCTTCAACACTTTTAACATGTTCTGAAAACGAATTTAGTACAGAAAAACTAATTTTCCCATTCAGACGAAGTTTGGTATCAGAGCTCTTGGTTTTCTTTGTGCGAGAAGGATTTAACTGTTTACAAGTGAATGTCATGCTTAAAAGGTTGAAGCTTAAGAGAAGAGAAGGGAAGCTGGTTGAAGGTCCTAAAGTTGGGTCAAGGAGAAGGAGTGTAAGGTTGCCACAATCGCCAACACCATTTCTTCCTCAAATTGCAGTTGAAGCTTCAGTGAGCATGTCACATGAAGGAGAGCCTACAAATATGGCAGAGGATGAGAAGGTCTTTAGGAAGGCTTTCTTTGACATGACATGGATGGTGAATGTACTCTATGAAGAGAGGAATACTAGACTGCAGGGTGAAGGCTCCAAGCCTCCAAAAGGAGAAGGTTCTTCATGAGGAAGAGGTAATGGAAATGGAGGTAAACCTCCACCCTTTCCACCATCTTCTTCATATTCATCTTCATAGGCATCTTCACCCTCTTCCACTAATACAATCCTTACTCATACTCATCAACATACCTCAAAAGGAACTGGTAAAACACCCCTATTAAAACTTGATGTTAAACTTGACCTGTCCATGTATAATGGTGAAGGGAATGCAAAGAATCTTTAAAATTGGGTTCATCAGTTGGAGGTCTATTGCACAATTCAAAACCTTCAAGATGATGCCCTAAAAATTCATCTAGCTTCCTTGAGACTAGAGGGTGCAACACTAGTATGCTGGGAATCTAGGACACAAGAAGAGATAAAAAACACGGTAAGATCTCAATTTCTTGGTTTGATTTCATTGCTGCAATTAAAAGATAGTTTTACCTTCTAGCATATATGTAGAAAGCCATCATGAATTGGCAGAACTTTAGAGAACTTAAAGGTCAAAATGTGCAAGATTACATCTAAGAATTAAGAAGAAGGTCTCTAATGTTAGGTGTAGATTTGCAATCACAAGACATGTTGTTGATGTATATAGCAGGTTTACATAGTTACCTTAGGTATACTATCCTTATGTTTAATCCCAATAATCTAGATGAGGTGTGTGTGCAAGCCACTCATCTTGAGGAAAGAGGAAAAAATACTCCAGAAGATGGTAGTAAAAAGCCATTTAAGGGTAAAGGAAAAGAAAAGGGCTTAAAAGGGAAAGGAAAGAAAATGGCATCCATTAAAAACGAAGGAGAGAAATTAACATGCAAAAATTGTTCCAAAGAGGGTCATGATGAAGCTCATTGTTGGAAGTCTCATCCTGAGATGAAACCAAAGAAATTCAACAACAAGGGAAAGCAAAAGACAGCTGAAACCACTCAACAGGATTTGGGATCTGATTCGGGTGATGAAACTAAAATTACAGCCATGGGTATGAAAGGAAAAGAATCCATTGCTAGCACAAGTACTTCAACTTTACACAATGAAACTCCAAATGAAAAGAAGAGGATAAAACTTTTTCACATAAGGGTAATCTCAAAACATTGCAAAAATGTTACTCTTTTTGATAGTGGCTCTGGCTCTCACAATCTCATATTTGAAAACATTCTCAAAATTTTAAACTTGGAAACCTTTCCACATCAGAAGCCATATCCATTAGGATGGGTGTGTGACAATGCACAATTGCAAGTAACTAAAAAGTGTAAACTGAAATTCGCCATTACTACAAATTTCATAGATGAAGTGGAACTTGATGTTGTTCCATTGGACATATGTGGTATAGTTTTGGGCAACCCGTATCTCTATGACATAAAAGCTATCTTCCATATACATGAAAACAAATACCATTTGTTCAAAGATGGAGTGGAATACATTATAAGAGCCCATAGTAAGAGACTAATATTTCACTTGTTGATGCGGGGCAAATGAAAAGACTAGTGAATTCTAGCAAAAATTTTGTGCTTCTAATGATCAAACCCAAGAATGATATTGATAATAAATATTTTCAAGGTTGTGACTCAAGATTGAAATCTGAATTAGTTGATGTTGTTAACCAATATGATGAGATGTTTTAGTAACCAAAAGGATTGCCTCCCAAGAGAGGAATCTAACATGAGATACAATTGTAGCAAGATAGTCCTCTTCCTAACATTGGCATGTACATGATGTCTATGTGGAAAGTGTAGAAATTAAAAAGAAAATTCAAGAGTTGTTGGATAAAGTGATCACAAGGCCAAGTTCTTCACCATGTGTGTCACCTATTGTTTTGGTGCCAAAGAAGGATGGAACATACCGCCTCTATGTGGACTTTCGTGCATTGAATAAGATTACTGTAAAGAACCATTACCCACTACCTAGAATAGATGATTTAATTGATCAATTGAAAGATGCAAAGTATTTTACTAAGTTGGACTTAAGGAGTGGCTACCATTAAATTAGAATTGCTGAAGGAGACATTTGGAAGACAACATTCAAGACAAAACAAGGTTTGTTTGAATGGCTAGTTATGCCTTTTGGTTTTTGTAATACTCCTCATCCCTTCATGTGTGTGATGAATAATGTGTTGAGGCCATTTCTTGATGAGTTTTTTATAGTCTACGTAGATGACATCTTAATTTTTAGTAAATCTCATGATGAACATGTCATGCTTGTGAGAAAAGTACTTGATGTCTTAAAGAAAGAACAATTGTATTTAAAGATGTCAAAGTATGAGTTTGGAAAAACTTCTTTATTTTACTTGGGTCTTATTGTTGGAGGAGGCGAGTTGAAAATAGATCCCTCCAATTTTGATGTCATTATGAATTGGTCAAGGCCCAAGACAATTACTAAGGTAAATTTTTTTTGGGGAGATGCCCAATATTGGAGGAAATTCATTGCTAACTTTTATTCTACTCCTTTGCATGCACTGACTAGTGTGAAAAAGGTTTTTCGGTGGGGAGGCAAACAACAAAAGGCCTTTGATGCATTGAAGGAAAAGATCAATTCAAACCCAGTACTCGCACTTCCAGAATTGAGACAACCATTTGAGATCCAAACTGATGCTAGTGACTATGCCATGGGTGCATTCCTCATGCAACATGGTAAGCCTATCTGTTTTCATTCGGAAACTTTCAATGGTGTAGTGATTAATTATCCTACATATGACAAGGAATTGTATGCATTGGTGCAAAGAGTGAAAAATTCGAAACACTACTTGATGGGTAAGGAAACAATTATTCACACTGTTCATCAACCATTGCAATACTTGCAATCTCAATCTAAGTTGCAACAATCAAGGCAATTCTGATGGATGGGTTTTCTTCAACAATTCCACTTGGTAATAAGGTATAAGAAAGGAATCTAAAATAAAGTTGTTGATATGCTTTCTAGGCCTATTATTAGTGTATCTACTTTACTCAAGCATAATTCTGTTTTGCATGAAGGTTATATTGAGCAGTATGCATTATACAATGAATTTCAGGATGTTTATGCAAGCTTGAGTCAAGGTAACCAAGTAGAGGAATTGGATTATCATTTGCATGATAACTTGTTGTACCATCTTGGTAAGGTTTGTATTCCACAGGGAGAAAGAGTCAACATCATAAGAGAGGCACATACTTCTCTTATTGCTAGTCGTTTCGAGTGTAAGTAAGATGGTGGCACATCTACAGAGGTATTGTTATTGGCCTCGTATGCTTGAAAGTGTGTCACGTTCTATTAAAGGATGTTCATTATGTGTAGTCAGTAAGCCTAACAATAGGAATTTAGGATTATACACACCACTTCTGATACCTTCACGACCATGGGAGATTGTTTCTATGGATTTTATAGGAGGTATTCCATTGTCAAAAAGTGGTCATGATTATTTGTATGTAGTTGTGGATAGGTTTAGCAAAATGTGTATTTTGATGCCGTGTAAAAAGAAAATTACAGCTGAAAAAACTACTAAGTTATTCTTTCAAAATGTATGGGTGCATTTTGGATTACCCACATCCATTATTAGTGATCAAGATTCTCGCTTTGTTGGGAATTTTTGGTCAAGCTTGTGGGATTCATGAACACTAAATTGAAAAAGAGTACAACATTTCATCCACAAATAAATGGTCAAACAGAGGTGGTGAACAGGACAGTGATACATCTTCTTCGTGGGTATTGTAGCAAGGATCCTGATCTAGGAGGGTCCTGGAGGATTGATCCAGGTGGATCTTCAGAAAAGTACCAATGGCATGGTAAAAGGCTCAAAACTCAAAGTGGCAGAATCTAGATAAACTTAGCATCGAATCAAAGTTCTCGTCATCCTAATTCCAATGGTGTGAACGACACTCAAATCTGAGTCCAAATGAAGAAGTTAGAGCAAGTCAAATTTCGAGTTTGACTTGTCTAGGTGGCATGAGAAGTTGACGTGGCAAAAGTTTCAGTGAATGGGGAGGCACCAAGTGGCAAGCTGTCATTGGGTCCTGCATATCGCATATCATGAAAAAAAAAGGTCACAGGTCAAGAATCGACCCCCAACAATTCCAATTTGCGATTTGTGATATTGCAAATTGGGGGTGGATGAGTGTTGAAGAATCGGCTCCAACACAAACGAATTGCGATGCAATCGCAATCGCAGAAATGAGAAGGTGCTTGTGATACGGTTCTGGCTGTGAATGTCGATTGCGATTTGCGATAGGTTGTTGGATGTGATAGTTCTATATGTTACAATGTATATTTCTGTCGGGGCCACGATTACCACAGTGTATGGGTAAATGCATCGATGGTTTGAAAGCGCTGATTGCAATGGGACCGCCATATGCGATACATTATATATTGTGTTCTATCAACCGGTGGGTCTGTGTATCGTAGAAGAGCCTGCTGTAATGGGTTTGGACTGTCTACCGATAGTTAACAACACCGATAAACATGCCACCTAACCTTATGCATAGTTAACTGGGTTTTGCTATGTTTGAATGAGATTTCACCATTATTATAAGGTTGTCACCATGTGTCCTTCCAACAGGAGCCCGCCTGCCTAACTTGGTTATTATGTTAAAACTTCTTGGGTTTTGAGGGATGTCACCATGTCTATATATATATATATATATATATATATATATATATATAATATATATAATATATATATATATATATATATATATATATTATATATATATTAATATGGTTGTTGTGTAGGAAAAGGGCGGGGAGAGTCAACAAAATAGTTCAGAAGCACACGCACATCATAGACATGGACCTTGGCAGCAAGCTAGACCTTGCTTGAGCAACAAAGAGGTTCCGAGAGGTTGCGGAAGGCCCAATTATCCAAATTGGGAGTTTGGATAGGCATTTTTGCACTGTTTTTCACTAGGAGTTCAATGGTATTGTCTGTTTCTGAAGCCGGGCTCGCCATTCTCTGCCCATATTTCATCTTGGAGGTATAAGGGTTGTAATTTTTTATTGCTTGTACTTTTATCTATTTTATGCCACTAATTGAATGAAGGCCTCCCCACTATTGAGCAGGGCTCAAAGGCGTAATGCAAAATGGACGAACTTTGTAATCAAATCATTATGTTAGGTATTTTTGTGTCCTTCTGATTATTTCCACATTGTTTACGCAATTTTAAGTTCCATGGTTAATTAACTCTGTTATATGTAATTCTGATGCATTTGTAAGTAAAAGATCTCGGATCAAGTTTGGTATTAGAGCAAGTCTTTGTAGATGTGAATTGCATGAGTTTATGCTAACCCAGAACAAGCTGTGAAAAGGAGAAGGAACGCTCAAGTCCTTTGATCCTGAAGCAGGACCTTCACAACAAAGAAGAAACATGGCCAATGAAGAAGCTTGTTGGAAGAGGGACATAATTTCCGAAAGGTATTCTACAATATGGCAGGAAAAGTGGACAAGATGTCCGTAGCGTATGAGAAGGCACTTGGGCATGAGAAGAAGGATGACAATGATCGTGGATCAACAAATCAGGAAGTTGGTGGAGAAGGTCCTCCTCCCTCTCCTTCTTCTAGTGATATTTCTCATCACTCTCAACGAAATTCCAAGCATACCTCTAAGAAACCGTTCTTCAAGTTAGATGTAAAGTTTGACCAGCCCATGTACAATGGAATGTGCAGTGCAGAAAAACTCAATAATTGGATCAAACAGATAGAGGTTTACTGTCGAATCCAACAGATCAAAGAAGATGAGGAAAAAGTCCAATTAACATCTCTTCAGCTGAGCGACATTGCTCTCATTTGGTGGGAGAGCAAGTTGTAGAAAGAAGTACACAGTCAGGCAACATTTTGTCCTCCTGGTCTAGTTTTATTTCTACATTGAAAGACCAATTATACCCTCTAGGTTATAAGAAAAGGGTACTTACAGATTGGAAATATCTAAGGAAAGGTAAGGTACAGAATGTGCAAAGCTTCATTGAAGAATTTCGAAAACAAGCACTAAATATGGGCATCTCATTAGATGCACTTGAGACTGTAACTAAGTATATAGGTGTGCTACATAGTTACATCAGACACTCATTGTTACTGTTCAAGCCTAGTAAAATTGATGCGGCTAGCATAAAGTCTATTCATCTTGAAATCTGAGGCAAGAATGATCGAGATGATCAAGCCAAAAAGGCACCATTCAAACCTTAGCATGGAAAATTCCAGAAGAAAGGAAAAGGGAACGATAAGAAGATTGTTGTAGCCAAAAAAGGGGACAGAGCAACACCGTCTTGCACTCATTGCAAGAAAGATGGTCATGATGAGGACCATTGCTAAAAGTTGCATACGGAGTTGAGACTAAAGAGATTCGGTGAAAAGGGGAAGCAGAAGATAGTGGAAACAACACAGGACCTTGGATCAGATTTTGGCGATGAGACATTGATCATAGCTGTGGGCACAAGTGGTACTCTTTATATTAATGATAGTTCTAATTTGGTTGCAAGTACTAGTTATTTGAATGAGCCTGTAAGTAATGAGCAGAAGAGAATTAAGTTATTCCAAATTAGAGTTGTCATAAATCATACAAAGGGGAAACCCTGTTTGATTTAGGTTCCCAAGCAAACTTAATCTTAGAGTCCTTAATGAAAAAGTTAGGCCTTGAAACTAAGCCTCATCCGAGTCCATACCCACTTGGTTGGGTAAGCGATAAAGCCAAATTGTACATCACCAAGCACTGTAGGGCCAGATTTGTTGTTGCTTCTAAATTAGTTGATGAGGTAGAGTTAGATGTAGTGCCTTTGGACATATGTGGAATCATCTTGGGAAGCCCATATCTATATGATAGAAAGGTCTTTTTCTTTCGGCATGAAAACAAATGCCACCTCACAATGGATGGGGTAGAGTACATAGTTAGAGCTCATTATACAAAAGTTAATGCTAGCCTTGTAAGTGCAGGACAAACTAAATGACTGGTTAATTCCAGCAAAGGGTGCATGATCAAGATAGTGAGAGCGAATGAGGCCAAGATGGCCGACACTTTCAAAGGATGTAATCTTGATCATAAGAAAGAATTATTTGAAATTGTTTCTGATTATGATGGATTGTTTCCGGAATCGAGAGGATTTCCCCCTAAATGGGAAATCCAACATGAGATCCATTTACAATAGGATGCTCCTTTACCAAATGTTGGCATGTACACGATGGCTTCTATCGAGATGGAGGAGATCAAGAAATAGGTACAAGAACTGTTAAATTAGGGAGTCATCAGGCCGAGTTTTCTCCTTGTGGCTCACGGATCGTGTTGGTGCCCAAGAAACATGACACATGGAGAATGTGCGTAGATTACAGGGCGCTGAACAAGATCACAATGAAGAATCAATACCCTCTCTCTCGCATTGATGAATTGTTAGATCAGTTGAAAAATGTTGTTTCTTTCACAAATCTAGATTTGCGTAGTAGTTATCACCAGGTTAGAATTGTGGAGAAGAATATTTATAAGACTGCGTTCAAAACCAAACAGGGGTTGTTCGAATGGATGGTGATGCCATTCAGACTGTGCAATGCTCCAACCATGTTTATGAGGGTAATGAATGATTTATTTAGGCATTTTCTTGATCATTTTGTTCTTGAATATCTACATGATATTCTTGTGTATAGTAGCACATGGGATGAACATGTGTCACATAAAGAAACTGCTTAATGTTTTGAAAAGTGAAAATTTGTACTTGAAACTGTCAAAGTGTGAGTTTGGGAAGACTTCTCTGATTTATTTAGGCCACATTGTTGGCAATGGACAATTGAAGAAAGATCCCTCTAAAGTGGAGGCGATTATGAATTGGCTTGATCCCACGAATGTTACAGAGGTTCGAACTTATCTGGATGTGGTACATTATTGGAGAAGGTTCATTGCGAACTTCTCTGTTATCGCATCCCCCTTGCACGCCTTGACTAGTGTGAAGCAAGTCTTTCAGTGGGGAGGAAAACAACAGAAATCCTTCGACATACTGAAAGAGAATATCAACACAACACCAGTGCTAGCCTTACCAGACCTTCAACAACCTTTTGAGATTGAAACAAATGCCAACAGATATGCCATGGGCATTTTATTGATGCAACAAAGGAAGCTTGTATCTTACCATTCAGAGACTTTTTCCCACGCTATTGTGAATTATCCCAACTATGACAGGGAGTTGTACGCCTTTGTTTTGAGTGTAAAGAAGTGGAAACACTACTTGATCGACAAGGAGACCATCATCCATATGGATCATTAGCCCTTGTAGTACCTTTAGTTACATAACAAGCTTCAACAAGCCCGTCACTTCAGATGGATGGGATTCCTCCAAAAATTTCATTTGTTAATAAAGTACAAGAAGTGCACCAACAACAAAGTAGCAGATATGCTTTCTCGCCCTCCTATTTCTGCATCTGTAGTTTTGTAAAATGTTTCTTTATCATTAGAAAGTTATGCTGAACAATATGCTAATAATGATGATTTTAAAGAGATTTATGCAAAAATGACTCGTGGATAACAGGTGGACAATTATCATTTGCAGGGGAATCTATTGTACCACCTTGGAATACTGTGCATACCCATTAATGAAAGGGTTCATGTAATCCGAGAGGCTCATACCTCTCTGGTGTATAGTCATTTTGGGTTTGAAAAGACTTTATGCCATTTACAAAGGTTTTGTTTTTGGCCTCTAATGAAAAACATTGTGACTCCCTTTGTAAAGGGTTGTATGTTGTGTTTTGTTTCAAAGCCCTCTAATAGAAAACTTGGGCTATACACACCACTCCCTATTCTGAGTCGACCATGGGAAAGTGTGTCCATGGACTTTGTAGGAGTTTTACCTATGTCTAGGAAAGGTCACGACTATTTGTATGTTGTTGTGGATCGGTTTAGTAAAATGTGTATTTTAATTCCTTGTAAAAAGTAGGTCGTTGCCGAGCAGACTGCTTTTCTTTTCTTTCAGCATGTTTGGGTCCATTTTGGGTTGCCCACATCTATTATGTCAGATCGAGACTCGCTTTCTTGGGGGGTTTTTGGACCAACTTGTGGATAATGATGGACACTATGCTGAGAAGAAGTACGACATTTCATCCATAGATTGATGGACAGGTAGAGGTTGTCAACTGAACCATGGTACACTTGTTGTGAAGCTATTGTGGGAAACATCCCAAGTTGTGGGATGAACAACTTCCTTATGTGCAACATGCATACAATCGAGCAACACATTCATCTACATAGAGCTCACCGTTTGAGACATGTTTTGGCTATCTACCTAGAGATACCTTGGACATGGTCTTTGGGAAAGAGGAGGATAGAAATGGACGAGATGATAGGGACAAAACACTAAAGTTCATTCAATGGATACAAGTGATTCATCAAGAAGTGCAGGAGAAGTTGGAGAAGAGTCAAGCTTGGTATCAAGCTGACATGATAAGCACCGAGTTGACCATTGGTTTCAAGTTGGGGACAAGGTATGGCTCCATATAAGCAAGGATAAAATGAAGGGAGAAGGGAAGAAGTTGAGACCCATCCGATATGGTCCCTTCACCATATTGGAAAATATTGGAGACAATGCTTTTTTCGTCTTGACTTGCCTATTTACATGTAGATGTACTGAGCGGTAAATGTTGAAAACCTGAAGCTTTATGAACCTCCATTGACTATGGATACCGAGGAGGTTGCAAAAATTCTTATAGTGGATGATTTTTCACCAGAGTATCTAGATAAATTGTCTGAAGATATCATACTCGACCGGAAAACCAGAACTTCAGGACGGGGAGATGTGGAGTACATCCATGTTGGCTTCAAAGGAATGCATCCAAGCAAAGCTCGATGGATGGAGAAGGGAAACGTGAGGGAGAAATTTCCTCACTTGCCAATTGATTGAAAAGTCTTTTGGTGGTCCAAAAGCTCTTAGTGGGGAGGATTGATCCAGGAGGATTGATCAAGGTGGATCTTCAGAAAATTACCAGTGACATGGTAAAAGGCTCAAAACCCAAAGTGGTAGAATCTAGATAAACTTAGCATCATATCAAAATGCTCATCATCTTGATTCCAATAGTGTGAACGACACTCAAATCCGGATCCAGATGAAGAAGATAGAGCAAGTCAAAGTTCGAGTTTGACTTGTCCAGGTGGCAGGAGAAGATGACATGGCAATTGTTCTAGCGAATGGGGAGGCACCAAGTTGCAAGCTTCCATTGGGTCCCGCATAACACATATCGGGAAAAGCAAAGGTTGTAGGTCAAAAATCGACCCCCAACAGTGCTGATTTTTGATATCACAAATCGAGGGTGGACGAGTGTTGAAGAATCGGCCTCGACATAGACAGATTGCGATGCAATCACAATCACAAAAACGAGAAGATGTTTGCGATACGGTTTCAGCTGTGAACGCCGATTGCGATTTGTGATCAGGCACCAAACACGATAATTCTATATATTACATTGTATATTCCCGTCGAGTCTGTGATTACCACATTGTATGGGTCAATGCGCCGATGGTTCAAAGCGTCGATTGCGATGGGCACCGTCGGATTCGATACATTATATATTGTGTTTTATAAATCGATGGGTCCATGTATCGTAGAAGAGCATGTTGTAATGGATTTGGATAGTCCACCAATAGTTAACAACGTCGATGAACATGTCGCCTAACCTCACACATAGTTAACTGGGTTTTCTATGTTTGAACGAGATTTCACCATTATTATAAGATTTTTGCCATATATCCTTTTGTCGCAATCCCGCCTGCCTAAATTGGTTATTATGTTAGACTACCCTAGTTTTTAGGGATGCTGCCATGCTTATATATATATATATATATATATATATATATATATATATATATATATATATATATACATATTATATGTACATATGTACATATGTACATATGTATATATATATATATATATATATATATATATTGTACATATATATATATATATTATATATATATATATACAATTATATATATATATAATACATATATATATATATATATATATATATATATATATATATATATATATAATATATATATATATATATATATATATATATATATATATAATATATATATATATATATATATATATGATGGTTGTTGTGTCGGAAAAGGGCAGGGGGAGTTAGCAGAATAGTTTAGAAGCACACGCTGCATCAGACCTTGACCCTGGTAGCATGGAGGTTCTGAGAGGTTGTAGAAGGACCAATGATCCAAATTGGGAGTTTGGATAGGCGTTTTTGCACTGTTTTTCACCAGGAGTTCAGTGGTACTGTCTGTTTCTGAAGCCGGACTCCCCATTCTCTGCCCATATTTAAGCTTGGAGGTGTAAGGGTTGTAATTGCTTATTGCTTGTACTTTTATCTCTTTTATGCCTCTAATTGAATGAAGGCCTCCCCACTATTGAGCAGGGCCTAGAGACGTAGTCCAAATTGGACAGACTCTGTAATCAAATCATGTTGTCATGGTTTTTTGTGTCCTTCTGATTATTTCCACATTGTTTACGTGCTTTTAAGTTCCATCTTTAATTAACTTTGTTATATGTAATTCCAATTCATCTGTAAGTAAAAGATCTTGGATCACATCCTAAGTTGTGGGATGAACATTTTCACTACATTCAACATGCTTACAACTGGGCCAAGCACTCTTCAACTCAAACATTGACATTTGAAGCATGTTTGGGATACTTGCCTAGGTCTTCTTTGGATTTCATTTTTGGAAAGGATGTTGCAATTGATGGTCATAGTGACATAGACAAAGCAACAAGGTTCATTGAATAAATCCAATTGGTACACCAAAGAGTTCAAGAACATCTGGAAAAGAGCTAAGGCAAGTACAAAGTAAGGCACGACAAGCATCATGTAGATCACAAGTTCCAAGTCGGTGATGTAGTTTGGCTTGATATTAACAAAGAGAGGCTCCAAGGAGAAGGTAAAAAGAAAAAAAATTATATTGAGAATGCCAAATTGGCCTATTTGATGAGCATTCAGAAGCCTAACTTTCTTAGACCATAGATATGAAATTTAGCAATTCAAGATCTGAATTTTGAACCATAGGTACGTGAATATCTTCTATCTAGATCCTCCAAGTTTCAGATTTTGAAACATCACAAAACAAAAGTTATAGTGAAAATGCCAAGCTGGCCTATTTCATGAGCATTCAGGAAGCCTAACTTCCTTAGAACATATCTCCAAAGTTATAGTGAATCAAGGTCTAAAATTTGAATCATAGGTACATGATGATATTACATATGTATCCTCCAAGTTTCATGTTCTGAAACATCCCAAAAGAAAAGTTATAGAAAAAAATCCAAGATGGCTCGTTCACCCCATAAATCACATTTTTTCTTCTACCTTCAGACTCCAAGAATCATCCCCAAAATGATTCATCATCTCCTCTTGCGACTTCATATCTCTTCTTGCTTAGATTGGTGATCAAATGCAGTCATATCCCCTTGATTTATAGTGTTGTATGTTCACTTATGGGGCTCACTTGTAAAAATGGTTGGGTCAGCGTACTTGTACTTTAGTTGGGCCATCTTAACAAAAATTTTCATATCTCCACATTCCTATGGAATTAGAGGGAGTTCCATATACCATTGGAAGGGTCTCAAAATGAGCTTTCCAACCATATATACTATGTGTTGATGACAATTTTTGTCAAAGTTTGCTAATGCAGGCTCAACTATATCTCTCACCTCACCGCATCTAAATTTTTCAGCCTCGGTCTTACAATAAGCACCACCTGCATGTCCATATTTATCTCTCAATTGTTTTAAATTACATGCCCTATATATCTTCCCCTTATGATTCTAATATTAAAAGAAAAAGAAAAAGGCTCCCTCCTTCGACCTAAAGCCAAAGAGGGAACATAATCCCTACTTTAAAAGGGGAGCACATATCTTTTCTTAGTTCAAGCTTCAAAATACCATGAGAAGTCTTTTGTCCACATTAGTGAGAAAAACTTGTTTAAAAAAAGAGGTTTTATATTTTTTTACACTAAACCCTCGACCCCTTTGGTGCACTATTAAACCTCATGTGACAAAATCCTTGGTCCACTCTATCCCTTCTTATATTACAATATTTATGTTGTGAAAATTGTGTGGTCCACTCTATCCCTTTTCATATTACAATATTTATGTTGTGAAATTTTTGTGGTCCACTCTATCCATTCTTATATTACAATATTTATGTTGTGAAAATTGTGCTTCCTCTGCCGTCATCAAAAACTATTTTCATAGCCTATTGAACATAACTTACTATTATTATTTTGAAATTCTTATATTACAATATTTATGTTGTGAAAATTGTATTTCCTCGGCCCTCATAAAAAACTATATTCATGACCTATTGAACATAACCTATTATTATTATTTTGAAATGGCTCATGAGGGAATGGGATGTCAGAACACTTGGGGTTCAGACACAGATTTACAGAAGTAGAAGGAGGAGCGACACCTGTTCTGGGATTATGATATGAATGTACATTCTATTAGGCTAAAGTGAGCAAATTTATGACATTTTGACATTCTGGACATTTAACTTCAAGAGAGGAAAAATTTACAAGCTGTGCTAATTCATATCATTGGTTATGCCTATAGGAAGATGAAAAAGAACAATTTGTATCTACAACAGAAGGATCTCTGTAATACTTTGCAGATTTACAAGCAAAATCAATTCCTTGACGGTCAATGGTAGATCGTCGTGGAAAATAAATAATAGCACCAGAAGGGGTTTCGGTAATATTTGCAGAAGTAATATTCCTTGGTACTATTGGCTTCGGGTTATCTACTGCCCAATGTGCTGGAAACTGCAAGTCTTGCCATCTGATCAAATGATGTTCAACCTTTTGGTTGCGGGGATATGTTTTGACAACAACACTAGACTTGGAGTCTCTGCTAGGTGTATGGCGGATGGCTGGCCATAGGGTGTTTGTATGGCGTAAGCAGGCTTTAGTCTGGATGGCTATATTGTTTCTCTTTTTCTTCATATCGAAACCTGTTGTTTGGATTTGTAGTTGTAGGATTTCTGCAATGGTTTCGTCGTAAACATACACAGAGAAGTTTGGATAACAGTCAAAATACACAGGGCCATCAAACAAGGGTGCCACTATTCCACCTATGATGGAATCAGTATACCTATTGTGCGTCATATCTCGGACTGTTGCAAGCACAAAAGTATGTAATCCTTTATGAACTAAAAGATTGATTCCAACCCGAATACAACCTAGATGCAGATAATTTGTATTTAATTTCTTTGCTTCAGCTTGTAGATCTTTAGGATTCAACAGGGAAATTGTCTGAATGCTATCAGAGTTTTCCTGGACTTGACTGACAGATTCTTTAATGCTTATTCTAGATGCGGAAATCAAATGAAAGGGAGCTAAATCACTATAAACTTCAGAAGGGGATATCTGAGGTAATTCCCAACGGGCAGAAGGTTGAGTTTCTTCATATGTAAGTTCATTAGAGTTTAAGGTTCTACTTGAATTACTTGCAAACATATCTCTTAAAGGATTTTCTTTAGCCTGAGAGTCTCTCTCTTCAAGTTCTCGGAAAGAAATAGATTTCTTGAACGATTCCATTTTGATTATGAGTAATTTTGGTTTTTAGAGTACCAACCTTAAGAACCAGACGTTACTGGCTTTGATACCAAATTTTACGCAGGGGCTCCTGTCACGAGGTTGCGACTTGCTGTGTCTGTTGGTGTCGATGGCCAACTCCTGGTGAACCGGTGGTGAACCTACTCAGGTCTTTCACACTCTCATGACCTATACAACGGCTTCCACGCCTACCAACAGCCTTGGTGTGCCTTCGATCCTTTGGCGAACTTCCTGCGAACTTCGGATGAAGACTCAACAAAATAGAACTTTTATCACAACAGATTTTATGAAAGCACAGAGATACTCAGATGGCGGAAATATGGTGTACTCTTTTTATTTCAGATGATATAAGTTACAGAGAGAGGAAACTCTTTACAGAGATAGATTGTCACCGCATTTATTGGACTATATACTGATCATAAAGATCGAGTAATACCAGAGGCTTCCTGGCGATGGATAGACTCTGCCTCAGAAATTTCAAAGTAAAACATACACATAAGAGAACTCTAATGGTTCAACCACTTTAGGTTCTCACCAGTGCCTAGCACACTGATGCGCGGGCTTCCAAACCACCTATGGACTTGAGTATTTTCGTGGTGCAAGCAGATCAGACATGCAGGTCCGCAGATGTCGAGCATGAAATATACTCGACTCAAAACTCACAAGACTCAAATCTCCTATGACTCTCTAAACTCCGATGCCCAAGAATGAGCCTTACCCTTCTTTATATAGGAGAGAAGGGGGGACAAGCATTGTCCTTGGTCGGAACAAAGAAATACTTAAAGCTAAAGCTAAAGGAATCATTTCTTTTCAGCTTTTACCAGAGCAACATTCCCACGAGGATTCGGGTCCATCATATGGATTGAATAATTGCTTTCGGGTAACGTGTCTAATATGAACTGTAAAGTAGGTCCTTTGTACTGAAAAGCTATTCAGACATGACTAAAACACAGTGGATGCTTTCGTATTAAAGCCCACGGGAAAAGATTATGTTACACTGTGGAGGCTTTTGAACAGTGAAGCCCACGGGAAAACTGGTCACAATTCAGCCCTTGTGACTGGTACATATTAAAAAATTGTGAGGGCTAGAAATCTGTCTTGTTTATACTGCATGATGTCCCAAGCTTTGGTGTAGATTCGTCGGACAATGATGGGTCTTCCTAGAATAGTTTGGTGCTGTACTTTGGTAAGGACCGGCCACTCCATGTGCTCCCGCATATATTCTTCAAGTGAATTATTGTAAGGATCATCTTTGTAAGTTGTCCACTCAGTGCCCGTCATCTCCTTAACAATATGATAAACTGGATGGTTGCATGCTGTATTACAGTCCATGATACAGGGTTTACCCATGTTCTTGCAATATTTCTCATGTTCAACTGGGTCCATCGCAGTTTTTTTAATCCCGTAATCTCTCCACCATTCTCTGAGCCATTCATTTTGTTGGTATCCTTGGTAATGTTCCACCGCACTGAATTTGAGCCTTGTATAGTGAGTTTCTGTTTGATCATCAACATTAAGGAATTGCCACCACAATTTTTTGTAATCTGCAAAATCAAGATCAGTATCCGAAAACATAATCAGGGGGTCATTCCTGGGCCATCTTGCTGCCATATGAGTTTTGATATGGCCAGGTTCATTCCATAGATCACGGGTTCAGTATATGTAGACATGCCTCTCATAGATTCCCGTATCCTTCCCTCCATGGTACAAAATAGTAGCAATGTCGTGGAAGTTTTGCTCTAATGTCTTTCTTACTATTTCAGCGTTTCTTCTGGCTTTCTCGTAGACCATATCATGTATCCAAGATCTGCCTTTAGGGTAGACTCTCCTTTCTGGTACATAATATGGGAGATCTGTGTGTGGCTGTAAATTGGCGTCTAAAACCTTGGTATTCCTGAGTTACCAAGTTGGTTTCCAATTTCTTTTATATGCCTCCCATTCTAGTTCATCCGGCACCATTTTCACTGTTTCCATTTTTCTGTCATTTTCCCATTCAGTAACAATGATCGAAACCTTTTCTTCTTTTTGCTCAATATATTCTCTGCTCAGAAAATCAGGAAGGCTATTATCTTTTCCTTTTATATGTTCTACCGTGAAATCAAAATTAGCGAAGAGGGCTTGCCATCTTGCAAATTTTGCCTCTCCAGCCTTCTTAATATCTTTTGTCAGTACCTTTTGCATGGCTGATGCATCAGTTCTGAGGAGAAAAGGTTTGTTTATTAGATAAACCTCAAACTTGCTTATGCAATTCCAAGGCGCTTTGACTTCTCTTTCAATGACAGAGTAATTCTGTTCTGCTGCATTCCAGACTCCAGAAGCAAACTGAACCACCTGTTCCTCTTTACCAATTCTTTGTTTCAAGACTCCTCCCCATCCAACATTACTTGCATCAGACTCAACAATCTTAAAGGCCTGGTCGTCAGCAACATATAAAATGGGCAAAGATTTTACCTTAGCTTTGATTTGTTGGACCGCTCTGGTGTGAAGGTTTGACCATTCTGGAGGGTTGTTCCGATTTTTCTATCGTTGGCGCAGTCTTGATAAAAATTACTGACATAGTTAAGGCAACCCAAAAACCTTTGCAAATGTGTCTTATCCTTGAGCTCATCTGGGAATTTGTCTGCGAAATCAATGGCATGCTGTTGGAAAGAAATCTGCCCATTACATATTGTGTGCCCTAGGAACTTTATAGAAGTCTGGAAAACTTCTATTTTCTTTTTGCTCAAGACCAACCCATTCTTCTGAACTAACTTTAAGAAAATATTTACATGCTTAAAGTGTTCATCTATATTCTTAGAAAAAATCAAAACATCATCAATATAAACAATCAACCAGTCAAAATAAGGCTTGAAGATGTCATCCATCACCTTCTGGAACTTTGAGGCAGCATTTTTAAGACCAAATGGAATGGAATTCCACTCATAATGTCCTGCAGGAATGCTAAAAGCAGTTTTAAACTTGTCTGATTCTTCTATTGCCACCTGCCAAAATCCTGCTTTTAAATCGAATTTTGAGAATATCTTGGCACCTGCAATTCTTCTGATCAAATCGCCTTTATGCGGGATCGGGTAGGTGTCATCTGCCAAGACTGAATTCAGAGGTTTGTAGTTGATGACAAGTCTTGGAATACCCCTGATCTGTTCTGCCCTTTTGTTTACATAGAACCCGTAACAATTCCATGGGCTGTTGAATTCTCTTATCAGTCTCCTGTCTAGTAGTTGTTGGATCTCTTTTTGGTAAAGATCCCTATATTCCTTGCTCATTGGGATTGCACGGCTCTTGCAGGGCTTTCCGGCAAATCCTTCTTTGTATGGTAGCCTGATAGTATGCTGTTTTCGGTGCCAGAATGCATTTGGCTCTTTAGAACAACATTTTTCTTCTAATTCTTGCTTGAGATCTTGGATTCTGCTTTTCACTCAAGGCGACTTTAGCTGATCTTCAATCTTGAGCGTGCTTTTTAGATCTTTAAGATCTATCAATAGGGACTCTGCTTTATCTAGCTTCTGCATAGCCTGAACCATGGTTGAGACTCTTGGACTGGAGACATAAGGAAGCTCAATCTTCTTTCTATTCCCTTTTGATGTGGGAACTGAAATGAAATAACCAGATTTTCCTCCTTTCAATTGGACCGAACCATGAGGTTCCACTGCAGCAAGAAATATGTTTCCCAAAATACAATCCACAGGAATATCTGCTACGACGAATTTCATATATACACAATGCGAATCAAAACACAATGAAGCTCTAGGAACTTCATACTGGAGCTTCTTATTTCCAAGGCCAACTACTTTTCTTTCAGCAGAAATCCAATATTTGGATGGGATGTTCTTCATATTGAGGATATTGATATTTGCTCCAGAATCTAATAATGCAACCATTTGAAAAATCTTTCCTTGGATACAAATATTTACCTAAACGTGATGCTGCTGATAGGTGATGGTAAATAGCCTCATGTCTCTAAACCCAAAATTTGGATCTTGCATCCCCTCAACAATTTGGATTTCTTGATCTTTTGCAGTCGGATACCAGGGATCTTCTTCTTCATTTTCTTGACTGACTGCAACTTGTTTTCCTTTTTGTAGTTCTGCAAGCTGCGCTTTGATTGCAGAGATTTCTGCTTTAATGTGGTGAATTTCACCACTTACTTCTCCAAGAGTAAGTGACCTTACTCTTCCTAGTTTCTGGTGGTGCATCTGAAATGATTTTGTATTCCTTTCATAGGATGCATCAATAAACAAAGGTTTCTTACCTGATTCTTTAGAAGCTTTATTTTTCAACTGATCTATGAAAGCTTCGATGAGGCCGTTCTTCATATCACCATCTTCCATAGCCCGAATTTGAGACAAGATCTTTAATTCTGCTTCCTCATCTGTAGAAGCCATAAGTACTTTTTCTTTAGGGGGCTGCGGTCTCTCTCCTTCATTGGAACTGGTGGAATAGTTAGAATCATCTTCATATAGGGCATGACAAGCACATGCATCTGAATCTGAATATGAGTATCCTGATGAATCTATTTCAGAATAGCCAACATTAATTTAGGCGACCACGTTATATGTAGACTACCCAATATAACGAAATGGAAATGATGATGTATATATGATGCATGGTATTTGCTGATAATGGATGTGGGAAATCAGATTTTATTTTTATAAAAACATTTCATGTATATGCACTAACTGTTGATAAGTGAAGCCACTAAGCCCATACACCATAAGAAGATTCAAAGTAAGCTCCCAAGCCAACACAATAGAAAGTAGACAATGGACAACGGTGGTACTATATATACAAGTTATTGCATTTAAACACACTACATATGGCATATGTGACCTTTTTTTTTTTCTAATGGAAAAAGACTTTATAAATAATTTAACTGTGTGGGGAATGAAAACTGTTAACTTCCAAGTCAAGGCCCCATGACCACCAAAGGGACCTCGTTATCATCCAGAATGACACCAGCAATGATATATATAAAAGAAAAAGACTTTATAAATAATTTAACTGTGTGGGGAATGAACACTGTTAACTTCCAAGTCAAGGCCCCATGACCACCAAAGGGACCTCGTTATCATCGAGAATGACACCAGCAATGATATATGTAAAATCTATTGCTCCTGCCCACGGTACATGTGGCCAATGTAATTTCTATTTTATTTTTTTTAATTGAAACAAGAAAGGACCAAAGACACCTTGTCATATTAAAATTCAAAAGTTCGAGCTAAAAATGCATACACATAATAATAAGAAGAAACTAGTGGCACAATCACAACACAAACTTGCACCATAGTGCTCTGTCGTTTTATGGGCTTCCAGCAAATGTCATATTAAAATTCAAAAGTTCGAGTTAAAAATGCATACACATAATAATAAGAAGAAACTAGTGGCACAATCACAACACAAACCTGCACCATAGTGCTCTGTCATTTTATGGGCTTCCAGCTAATCTCGACGTATGGATATTTGGGTACAAAGTTTGAATGAAGGGGATTAATTGCTAAAGCCCGTGTCGATTCTCTTGTGTACAATTTATGTTACTAAAGGTCTTCGAAGTTTACGTTGTCAAATAAGGTTAAGTATTTGTTATAAAATTGACCTTTTCATGCTCCTTATTATCAAGACAGAGCATACATCTATGATTACGATCTTAGTTGTGTGCAAACACTCGTTCCATGACTTAATACAAATTTATACATGCGTTGCATGCTGAGTTCACAATTGAGACCAACGCCCAAAATCAACCCATTGTCCCATAAGTATGTTCTGGAAAAGACGATGAGATTGAAGTTGAAGTTTGTTGAAACATATGGAGACAAGAGGCATCTGATGACATATTCGTTCTAAGAGCTTCTAAAATTAGATCGTGATTATGTTATCTATTCTCCACAAACATACACTTATTTATTTGCTGATTTAGGGGTTGCTTCATCTAAACCTGAGCTTGGATTACAGAACGACTACACAACGCATGAGGCTGAATCAACATAAAGCAATTTTCCAATACCAATATTCTCACCAAAGAACGTACAACATGTTCTAAATTGAGAAGCAACAAACTCATAGAATGTTTAGAAGGACGACAAAGTTGTGGCAATACTATACGAGAGGCAATAAGTAGAAAATAAGCAGCGTGGAAGCAATAATAATAAGATTTAACTGGAGTCAAGGGAAGTCACCCATGTTGTTCCAAATTAGAGAATTTTTACGGCAGTTCTTATTTCCACCTCTATAGCATTATAAATGCTATCTGACATGCGAGGGGAATAGCCATCGCCCTTTGAGTGACAGCATGTGGAGAGAGAGGGCGAGCGTGGAGAAAGCACTCCATGGCTATTCCCCTGGTATGTCAGATAGCATTTATAATGCTATAGAGGTGGAAATAGGAACTGCCAATCTTTACAAGGTGGCCAGAAAATGTGCACCATGAATCATATTCATTGATGAACTTGACATTGTTGAAGGGCATTGAGGTAAGGGTTTTAACAATGAAAGCGATTGACTATTAAATCAGTTATTAACAGAGGCGGATGGATTCAAATCAAACATTGCAATACCGGTCATAACTACCACAAATGGGTAAGAATCTCTTGATCCATCTCTCTGCAGATCAGGCTATTTTTCTAGAAGAACATCTATAATAAAACTAGATTTGGGTGGGAGAAATATAGTTGTTGGGTTTAATAGTTAACGATGCCACAACGATTCATAAACTGAGGTAAGCATTGAATAATCATCAGATGGCAATTTTTCAATTTTCTCACTGCAATAGAGTTGTCATCCTACGTGGCATTCCATAGAGGTAAGTGTTAAAACATAACACATTTGATGGAGTAAAAGTTTAAAGGAAAATGTTGAACGATTACAAATAGTTAAACTACCACAATTGCCTAACTCATCCGACAGTTGAAGCCAGTCATCCAACAAAGATATGAACCACTTATCGAATCCAAAAGATCTATAAAAGAAATAGGACTGCTCTACATCAAGGATTCCCACTTCATCCTACCAAAATGTTTCTCGACTAGTGAGTGAGCATATTGTTAGTAGAGAAGTTCCTTTACTATTTTCTTCCCTTTTTATTATGCATTGACATTTGCAGGTAGTTGATGATGATGGATGATCACAGAGATTTCCTCTGAGCTTTCCGAAGATGTGAGACAAACCTCCACAAACCAACAATCAGTTGAAGGTATAATCTTTGAAGGATGTGATTGTAAGCACACAATTGTTGGTTGGCACGTAATGCAAAATGACCCACCATACTTTTGGTTCCTTGTCAAGCCATTATCACTACCACGGATGGTAGTTGGTTGTTAGGATGCTCATCCTTTCCTTTCTTGTCAAGCCATTATCACTACCATGCATGATAGTTGGTTGTTAGGATGCTCATCCTTTCCTGACTACCGTCAGGAAAGCCATAAACCTCACATGCAAGACTCATGACTCTTTCCTCTATGCCGAATTTCATATGGTATGAATGTTATGTTTTGAAGTCTTAATTTGTACATAAATAAACGTTTAAAAAAAAACCACAAAAAACACACTTTATTTTACTTTCTTTTGCTTTTATATTTTTGAGCTCGCTCTGCTTTTGTTTCACCATTTTGCTTTCTCTTTATGCTATGGTTATCACTGCAATATTTGTAATTTTTTGTCTTTTTCCCCATGTCTCGTGTTGAATAAGCTTTATTGCTTCTTATTTCACTTCTTGTTTATCATCATGAAGGAGGTACATCTCAATGATGGATCAAAAATGAAGAAAGGGACATATTTTGCATGATTTATCATTGACTTGCTCAGTTTTTACGAGAATGCAAGAAATATATAAATTCCTCCCATATTTATCATTAAATAGTCTGTCTGATCTGATTTTGGCTCACTTATATAGAAGCATCCATATGAAGAAAATATTCGTCTTGCTTGTTGACCTCTTTGCTTTCACCTTCTCTCTTTGCATTCTTGAGTGAATTGGCATGTCCATGTGAGACCCTTGAAGACTTATCTTCATCCACACTTATGACCTTTGGTTCTCACCCTTGACTTGCTGTACCAGCGTCATTCATCTTTCTTACATCCTTGATTCCTTAGTTTTCTTAAGAGATTGGCTTGCATGCTGCTGTAAGCAATGTGCTTTGTTGCCTATCATATGTTGATGGAAATTTTCGTCAATGTTTAATATTGTAAACTTGATTGCATCACCTCATTGCATCTAAAATATTCTTACAATAAATGCCACCTGCTTGTCCATGTTTATCTCATAGTTGTTTTAAATTGCACGCCTTACAAATTTTCCCCTTATAGTTTTAATAATTAAAAAACAAAAAAAACAAAAAAAAAACAAACTCCCTCCTTCAACCCAAACCCAAAGCCCGGGAACCTAATCCCTACATTTGAACATATATCTTTTCTTAGTTCAAGCTTCAAAATACCATGAAAAGTCTTTTGTCCACATTAGTGGACAAACCTTGTTTAAAAAAAGAGGTTGGTCCCCTTTGGCGTAATATTAAAGCTCATGTCACAAAACTAGTGGTCCACTCCATCCCTTCTTATATTACAATATTTATAAGGTGAAAATTGTGTTTCCTTGACCCTCATCAAAAACTATATTCATGACCTATTGAACATAACCTATTATTATTGTTTTAAAAAAGGGGTCACATTTATTATCTATCCATAGTCAGCGTTGTTTCAGGGACCTCGTTATATGTACATTGCCAAATATAGGCACACAATGATGGCCCATGTGACAATCCGAGTCCATGTCTCAAGGCCTCTCAAGGACCCTTTATCATCTCGAAATGGAGTGGAAATGATGATGTATATACAACATATGGTATTTTGCCACCGTGGATGTGAGAAACCAAATTTTATATTTATAAAAGGGATTTTATGTATATCCACTGTCATGGATAAATGAAGCAATCGAGCCCATACACCATACGAAGATCAAAGTAAGGTCCCGAGCCAACCCAATAAACTCCATAACCATTGGACAGATGGACAATGACAATACAATATATAAAAGTTATTTCATTTCAACTTCCTTATCTAATGGAAAGTCCTTTGTATATACACATGGATTTAATGCATATTAAACTATTTTATTTATTTTAAAATGCTAAATTTGTCGTGTCTATAATTTGTTTAAATTTTAAACATTACCTTTTGATTGGTTGTTTTGGTTTTAACGTCAGTTTTATACATAGTTGTCTAATTTTTATTTTTTATTTTTTTTCCAATTAAAATAAAAATTATATAATATAAAAAATTAAAAAAAACAAGAGCTTAAAATAATAAAAGCACTAAATTATCACTAATGATCATGTTTACACTATTTTTCAAGCCCTTAAATCAATCATATGTTTACCGGATTTAAAGTGGGTTGTTTGTTTTTTAGTGTAAATATTATAATAATAATTTTGTTTTTGTATTATCTTTTTCCATTTTCTCAAGTAATTTGTTTTTTTTTTCATAATTTTTAGGGTAGTTAAAAGGTATTTACTGGTTTTTATAATTTTTTTTGTTTTCTTTCATCAAAGTTGAAGCTTTAAGATTGTTTCTTGAAAGTTGCAACTTTGACATAGTTGGAATCATGTGCTCTAGAACTTTTCTTTGTCGACCACAATTTTCTCAGTAAAGGTGATAAGTTAGGGTTGCGCTAGCCTTAGTGTGGACTCTATCTTACTTGCATGACTATAAACATAAGGGTACCTTACTTAAGTGACTATAAACATAAGGACAAGTGCACTTTACGCTTCTTGTAAGCTGTTGAGAAGTTCAAAGGTGTTGGGTCCAAAGCAACCCATTTTGAAACATCAACACTATGTCAGTGAATTCAATTGCATTAAAATTCCATTATATTAAATTGTCAATCCATATTTGTAAATTATGAAGTGCATGGAAAATATATATGCAAGGAATCAATTTCTAATTCTATCAAATGTAAATTGGCATGAAAGGAAATTGTATTCTATGAAAGCAAGTAAAATGACATGAAAGGAAATTTTAATCTAGGAAGCAATGGAAAAATAAACTAGCAAAGCAATGGAAATTTACTCTAGGCAATTATTTGAAAATTAATCTAGGAAAGCATTGGAAAATTAATCTATGAAAGCGGATAAATCTTATCTATAAAAGCACATAAACTAAATTTATCTTATCTATGAAAGCACATAAACTTAATTTATGAATAAACTCAATCTATCTTATCTATGAAAGAACATAAACTTAATTTATGAAAGCACGTAACTTCAATCTATGTTAGCATGGAAACTTAAACTTAATTTATCTATGATGGTATGGAAACTTAAACTTAATTTATGAAAGCACGTAACTTCAATCTATGAAAGCCTGGAAACTTAAGCATGGAAACTTAATCGATGAAAGCATGCAAATCTAATCTATGGAAGTGATTCAAATCTACATTTATAAACATAGAAAAGAAAGAGTGTTCATGCTTGGCAAAGGGGGCCCTCCAATGCTCAACAAGCACACTAGAAGTTGAAAATTAGAATGGCATCATATATTAAGTGAAATAGGCTTGGAGCAAGCTCCAAAAGATTGAAGTATAGCTACAAAGATATCTCTTCAAGTATTTTGATTACAAATTCTAAATTTCTTCTCCCTTCCTCCACTCTTAATGGAGAAAACACTCCTATTTATATATGAGTTGCTTTGAAAAGAGGATGAGTGACTAATAATTTCATATCCACTTTTCTCTCAAGTACGTACGACCAATTTCTTAAAATTAGGAGATCATTATCTCTATACATTCTCTCACAACTCCCTAATAACTTTTATAGGAGACACTTATAAAAACTTCCATTATTTTTCTCCATGAAATATGCTTGAATAATGATCTCAAACTGATCTCAAACCTTCAAGAGTTTGAAGAGGAAGAGTTTGAAACATAGTGGCCAAATATGACTTTGATGGAATATTCAAATATGCCTACAAACATCATAAAATTCATCCAACTTTTAGATATAAGTGAAAACATGTTATTTTTCTAATATTTAACCATAAAATCACTCAAAATACTAAAATAAATGCTTTGGAAAATAATAAGTCTAAACCCATATATAATCATGAAAATGGTCTTAATATAAGGTAATGGAGCTACTAAATATGGTAAACATAAAGGAAAGTGAAAGAAAATAGAGTGAAAAAGACGACATTTTGGAGAATCAACATTTCTCCCCATTTGAAGATGTTGCATATTTAAGTCATTTTGTGACTTTGAGATACTCTCCAAGACTTGGAAAATATTCTTCAATTATTTATTTTTCTCAAGAGCTTGCTATCATGGAGAGTATTCTTTCTCTAAAATATATCTAAGTGGAACCTCTTGTGGTTGGTTCTTGTGTGGCAACCACAAGTATTGCAAGTGTTGGTTATTGTGTGGCAACACTTTTGTTTTACTCTTCTTGTTGCAATAAAGAATGCTTGTTCATATGCATATGAACTGATCCTTGATTATAATTTAAATCTTTTCAAAACATATCCATATTTGAAACAAAAAGCAACAACAGTTAGTTGGGAGAAGCATGTTGGTCAATAACATATAAAAATATGGAATATGTAATATGTAATATAGGATTGAAAAATGATAATGAATATCCCCCCCAACCCCCTCCCCCCCAAACTGAAGGTGTTTTCTATTTTTAGAGAATAGGGAAATTAATGTCACACGGGAAATTTTCCAAATACATGTACACCTTCTATTTTTAGAGAATAGGGAAATTAATGTCACATGGGAAATTTTCGAAATACATGTCTTTTAACTTTCAACGAATTAATGATTAAAGATTATTAAACTTTTTGGAATTATGGTTTTATGGTTAATAAGTGTTGGGAGAAATAATACTAATAGTAAATATTATGAAAAAATATCATGAACTATGTAATACCATATTTTTCTATCTAAAATTTTTTAATGGAAAATGATTTCTAACTATGAAAATTTCACATATACCTAAAAAATGAAAACATCAAAAAATAAGGAAAAGTGTTACCCAGATTCACATTTTTACCCAAAAGTCAACAAGCTATACATTTGTGAGATCTGGTTGTCACTATTGGATCATGAATTGTGAAGTGAAAGAATTTGATATGCTTCTTCTTTTCTCTTGGCTGTATGAATAAAGGATGAAATATGAAATTGGAACCTTTACCCAGCTTCACATTTTTACCCAAAAATTAACAAGCTATACATTTGAGAGATATGGTTGTCACTATTGGATCATGAATTGTGAAGTGAAAGAATTTGATATGCTTCTTCTTTTCCCTTGGCTTTATGAATAAAGGATGAAATATGACATTGGAACCTTAGTGCTTTCTTATTGCTAGAACTTGGTTACTATTTTTGAATTCTAAAACTAAATCTTGGTTTATTGAACATTGTTACAAGATGTTGAAACCATATAGTCTTCATTCATATCCACATCGTGGCATAATTCTTATCTATGTGAATTAATTTTACTGATGTTGAACATAGAAAGAATTTGTTGGACTACCTACCAACCGTTAATGAATGTCATTAACCAACACAAACTACTCACCATTAATGTCAATGAGAGTCAAGATTCCCAAGTACATCTTACTAGGTACAAATAAACGAGATCTAGTCTAGTCACCTAGAAGATCTAAAATACATGATACATCAATGTATTCCCACTATTTGTTGGTGAGAGAACTTGCCATTAAGGCATGCAAGCCTCAAGCCACTAAAAAGATCTCTAGTCCATATTTTAGATAATATGCTGAAGTCGATGGGTTAAGAATTGTTAGAAGGAGGGCCTTAATGAATTCCCCATCCTCTAATGTGAGCATAAAGTAATGATTTAGAGGACCATAAATGAAATATTTGCACTATCATGCTAACTTTATTTGGAAAAAGAAAGAGGAAAATTAGGTAGCTCAACATGGTAAGTGAGTTGAATGACTTTATTCATTGGTTAGGGGTGAATGCAGGTGAGGTAGGAAAGTATGAAACTTGCAAAGGGAAAATGCTTTGAATTCATGATCTAATAGTGGTAGGAAGATGGAAATTTTGACTTCAACATGGATGAACTATTAAAATTATTGATGAAAATGAATGAGTATGCCATGACATAATGAAAGTATGAAACTTGCAAAGGGAAAATACTTTGAAGTCATGATCTAATAGTGGTAGGAAGATGGAATTTTTGACTTCAACATGGATGGACTATTAAACTTATTGATGATAATGAATGAGTATGCCATGATATAATTCACTTCTGAGACATTTATTTTGATAACAATGACATAGTGGATGTTATCTGACATGGAATGAAATTGAATTCTTCATGAGACATGTTCTTCTGAAAATAATTTGGTCTTTGAAAATCACTTGTGCATAGATTGATTTTATTTGATCATCCCGGAACCTGCAAAAATTTAGCACTAATATGTAATAACACATAAGATTATCAAAGGATATAGGTGATCGACCTCTCTTCATTTTATATATACGCAAAAAATGTTGGCATTATGATACAGGTATGACACAAGTGTTGTCCTTGATGGCAACTCTCTCAGATGAAAGATCACAGTATAGCAGGTAAACAGCAACAATGAAGAAATAAAAGCATATGCAGGTTCACCATATACCAAGTCGCATATACACGTAGGTTCACTATATACAAAGGCGCGTATAATGTACACACACACTTTCACAAAAGGAAAGGTGCGTACATGTCGGAAAACTAAGTTTTGGTCCATGGTATTTGGACCATGGTATTTTGGTATTGGTCCATGGTATTTGGTCCAAGGTATTGACCCCAGGTATTGGGTCCAAGGTATCGATCCTACATGGTTTTGGACCATGGTATTGAGAGAGGCCTAAACCTACATAAGGAGAAGAAGATCATTAGGTCAAAGTGCAAGTGTGCAAGTGATGAATATCTGATGAAGTGTGAGATCTAGTATGTTGGTTATGGGTTTGTGATGCTTTGCTTGATCTGAACCAAGGATGCACCTCTGTGGTTGATGATGGATGATGGATCAGAGTCATAAGGCTTGGAATGTATTATAATTATGTGGTTTTATCATGGATATACTAGATTTGATTTATTGACACATGTTTTATTGTATAAATGTTATGATCTGGGTATGACTGATGTCTGGAATAGCTGCAAAGTTATGAGTAAATATTTGTAGATCTGTACACAAGTTCACTTTGGTAAAAGCGCATATACACCCTGGTTCAACTCATTAAAGTAGCATATATAGTATGAAGTATGATATTTGAAGTTGCAGTTGGATCTGGTTGTTGTTGCAGAATTCTGTGGTCTACTTTGTGTTCTGGTGATTATGTTTTGTTGATAGGGTTTAAGTGTTTCAGTGTTGGGTGATTCAGAGATTGATGATGCAGGTGTAGTTGATGGGTGTATTGAAGTGGTGATTAATTTTGTGCTTCGATGTTGTTGATGGGTCCAGTATGAAAATTGGATGAAACGTGGCCTTCAGATTATGGGGTTGAGCTTCAAGAGTATCCAGTATGAAAATTTATGAAATGTGGTCCCTGGAGGAAGAGAGAAGGTCGTAGCCTTCTGTAGGCCAGCACCTACGTATTGGTAAACATATTGGCCAATACAAGAGCCAGGGGGTTGGAGCTCCCTTCTAGTAGCAGCTGGAAAACGAGTGAAGGTTGGAGCCTTCAGTAGGCCGGCACCTACATACTAGTAAACATATTGGCTAATACAAGAGCCAGGGGGTTGTAGCTCCCTTCTAGCAGTAGATGGAGAACAAGAGAAGGTTGTAACCTTCTGCAAGTGGGTGCCTGCGTACTAGTATGAGTTTGTGCCAGTACAAGATTATAAACAGGCTTTCCTTATATTAAAAGAAGACGACAACAGGTGGTTTTTGTCCCGCATTGGGTTTCCACCTTATATCATGGTGTTCATGTGTGTTTCTTATGTGTGATGATCTATTCTATTTTACTGCATCCGTTTACTGTTTATATGGTTAATGAAGTTCTGATGCACTAATTAAAGTTCAACATATAATGGATTAACTGAATCATAAGCTTACTGGATATACACTAGTTGCATTAAACACAATGGCGTGTACACGCGGGTTCCCTTAAATGAAGTAGCGTATATGAATCTGATTATGGAAATGAAAAATTTAGTGATTTGCTAATACTGATTCACCCCCCCCACTCTCAGCATTATTTCCAACAATTGGAGTCAAAGCAGGTCCTTTGGTAGAAGCTTGATCGCTTGAAGGAGATCCGTAGAACAATGGGAAAGAAAGCGCGTCAGAAGAAGAAGACAGCTCAAAGGAACGGTGACAACCTGCCATTAAGTGGAAGCAAGTATTCAGATTTTGAATCACCTCAGATTGAAGATGAACAAGCAAATGAAGCATCAGATAAAATCATAGATCAACAAGATCTATTTAACAAAAGGGAGAATTCCCTCAAAGAAGAATTCATCAGCTTAAAATCTTAGCCGGAGTGTGTCTTCAGAGTACGTCAAATGCTGCAGGAGCAGAATAAAGAACAAGAAAATGAGATTCTCAAACTAAGGCAACAAGTGAAAGAAGGAATAAAGTCTGAAGAAATCTTGAAGAAGAAATATCTAGAAAAGGAAGAACAACATCAGGTTGAGGTAAATATCTTGAAAGGTAAATGAGAAGAAAAAGATAAACCATTACGATTTCAAGAAAGTACTAAGATTTGGGATGATATTCTTAGTAGTTAAAGGTCGCCTACTATCAAAACTGGTCTTGGTTTTTATGAATATGTTGAAGGTGAATCTAGCTCACAAGGTGAGGCAAGGAACTCTAATAAAAATCTGAAATGCTCAACAAGGAGATGAGAGGTCAACCCCATCAACAACCAAAGAAAGAAAGTCTTCAAAGAAAATCCTTTACTCCTAACTGTGGAAGTGATAGGCAGTTATTTCCTCTGATGAATAATGTTGCATGTTTTATATGTCATAACTTTGGGCATGTTGCAGTGAGATGCAGAAGTAGAATGGTTCAAGACCATCACACAGAAAGATCATCACGTTCCAGTTACTTTAAGGGATATTGTTTTGCTTGCAATATGTTTGATCACAAATCCATTGACTACTATAGAAGGAATATGAAACATATAAGATGTTATGCATGTAACAAGCTTGGACGTATAGCAAAGGAATGCAGGAGAAGATTTTGGGCACCATACCAAAAGGAGAAAACATCATCACAGTCGAAGATATGGAAGAAAAAGGAAGTACAGTCAAAAAGATATGGCATATCAGAGTATACAGACATGACATACTCAGAGGGAGCTGAAGGTGTGGAACCTCAGTGTTCTAAATATCATACACAAGTTTCATAAAGACAAGTCGCGTGTATATGTGAGTTAGAGGCTGATTGAGTCGCGTATATGGTGCTCTAAAGAAAAAGCAGCAGGACAGATTCACGAAAAGAAGTTTGATATGGTTCAGTCATGGTATGTGTTTTTTGGCACAGGTTCAGGGGGAGCATATGCTTCGAATAATGCATTGTTGGCATTATGGTTAGAAGTCTTTGGTGATGATGCTTATGTGGCTAAATGATACATCTTTCTACTTATTGTTGGTTGGCCAAGAGAATGGTATTACAGGTTATAGGTTTGGATGTTGGTGATAGATGCTTATGGTGCAGATCATATATGGTGTACAATAGTTGCTGATGACTATCATGGTCTTGTTTAGATTGCTGGTCATTGTTATAAAAGTTATGTATATCATTTGATGTAAAGGTCATGAAAAGATCTAATTTATAACCCCACTTTGCATGGGAAGGATGATGTAATAATGTCTATTTCAGCCATGTATAAACATTTGGTATATCCCCACTTGGTTGGGTGGATGAGTCAAAATGGTGTATCCCCACTTGGTTGGGAGATTGATGTATGTATGAGTCATTGGTGATAGGAAGGTCATACTCACTTAGTTGAGTTGTAGAGTCATGTTATTCTTTTGAAAAATATTTTTGCAGACTCGACATGTGTTCAAGGGGAGCATGAATGGATTGATACATCTTAGCATGTACAAAGGGGGGGCTCAATCCGAGATTTCATCATGTACTCAGGGGGAGTATGGACATCAGAATGTATATCAAGGGAGAGAATATCTTGGTCTGCCCTTTGCCCTTGATGTCAAAGGGGCAGATTGTTGGCATTATGATACAGGTATGACACAAGTGGTGTCCTTGATGGCAACTCTCTCAGATGAAAGATCATAGTATAGCAGGTAAACAACAAGAATGAAGAAAGAAAGGTATATGTAGGTTCACTATATACCAAGTCGCGTATACATGCAGGTTCACTATATACAAAGGCGTGTATAACGTACACATGCACTTTCACAGAAGGAAAGGCGCTTACATGTCGGAAAACTAAGTTTTGGTTCGTGGTATTTGGACCATGGTATTTTGGTATTGGTCCATGGTATTTGGTCCGAGGTATTGACCCTAGGTTTTGGGTCCAAGGTATCGTTCCTACGTGGTTTTGGACCATGGTATTGAGAGAGGCCTAAACCGACATAAGGAGAAGAAGATCATTAGGCCAAAGTGCAAGTGTGCAAGTGATGAATATCTGATGAAGTGTGAGATCTAGTATGTTGGTTATGTGTTTGTGATGCTTTGCTTGATCTGAACCAAGGATGCACCTATGCAGTTGATGATGGATGATGGATCAGAATAATAAGGCTTGGAATGTATTATCATTATGTGGTTTGATCATGTATAGACTATATTTGAATTATTGACTCATGTTTTATTATATAAATGTTATGATCTAGGTATGACTGATGTCTGGAATAGCTGCAAAGTTATGAGTAAATATTTGCAGATCTGTACGTGGGTTCACTTTGGTAAAAGTGCATATACACGCTGGTTCGGCTTATCAGAGTAGTGTATATAGTATGAAGTATGATATTTGAAGTTGCAGTTGGATCTGGTTGTTGTTGCAGAATTTTGTGGTCTGCTCTGTGTTCTAGTGACTGTGTTTTGTTGATAGGGTTTAAGTTTTCAGTGTTGGGTGATTCAGAGATTGATGATGTAGGTGTAGTTGATGGGTGTATTGCAGTGGTGATTAATGTTGTGCTTCAATGTTGTTGATGGGTCCAGTATGAAAATTGGATGAAACGTGGCCTTCAGATTATGGGGTTGTGCTTCAAGAGTATCCAGTATGAAAATTTATGAAACGTGGTCCCTGGAGGAAGAGAGAAGGTCGTAGCCTTCTGTAGGCTGGTGCCTACGTACTAGTAAACATATTGGCCAGTACAAGAGCTGGGGGGTTAGAGCTCCCTTCCAGTAGCAGTTGGAAAATGAGTGAAGGTTGGAGCCTTCAGTAGGCCGGTGCCTACGTACTAGTAAACATAGCGGCTAGCACAAGAGACAGGGGGTTGTAGCTCCCTTCCAGTAGTATCTGGAGAACGAGAGAAGGTTGTAGCTTCCTGCAGGTGGGTGCCTGCATACTAGTATGAGTCTGCACCATTACAAGATTGTAAACATGTTTTTATTATATTAAATGAAGACTGCAGCAGATGGTTTTTGTCCCGCATTGGGTTTCCACCTTATATCATGGTGTTCATGTGTGTTTCTTATATGTGATTATCTGTTCTGTTTTACTACATCTATTTACTGTTTATATGGTTAATGAAGTTCTGATGCACTGATTAAAGATCAACATATAATGGACTAACTGAATCATAAGTTTACTGGATATACGCTAGTTGCATTAAACACAGTTGCATGTACACGCAGGTTCCCCTAACTGAAGTAGTATATATGAAACTGATTATGGAAATGAAAAAGTTAGTGATTTGCTAATACTGATTCACACCACCCCCCCCACCCCCCCCCCCCCCCCCCCTCAATACTATTTCTAACAAAAAATTTACAAACAGTGTCAATAAAACAAATCCAAGGAAGATAAATAAAAATGAAATACACATTTACCTATCAAGAAGTCATGCATCTTAGACTACCCATTGGTGTTTTGTTGATAACTTCTTTGCTTGATGTGTGATTTGAGTGATTCGAAAACCATATTAAAAAAAATCATAATAGAAACATGCTTTTAATGATTTCACGATTTCTCAAAGCCTAGTTGCTACAAAATTCAATAAAAATGGCCATTTTTTAATAGTCTCAAATGCTGATGAAAATGACTCTGATGTATATCTTGTTTAGGCCTTTCCAATGATTCTTGAATCACTTTAAATGGACGTCATATGTGAAAGCTATGGCCATATGAAGTTTTTGGAAAACAAAGAAAATTTTTATGCAAAGGTGCCACGTGGTAGCGCGAGAGAGTACCATGTGGACTATATGATTTTGATTGGGTAAATGACATGGTGAGGTGAGGTGGCATGATAATGTGTCAAGGTGATGTGGATTACGGGCATGGAAGGGTGATGTGTCAGGATGAGTTGGCAGTGATTGGGCAACTACTGACATGAACTAATCCCGGGCTATTCATAGGATGTTGAGGTGGGCCAATCCCTAGCTATCACGTGGACCGATTGATGGCTACCACATGGCAACCTCTTTTTGGTCAATTTGTTTTTATTGAAATAGACAAGCGATTGTAAGAATCAAACTCATGACATGTTGGAAGCAAACACTGTTGGAATAAGGAATTACTTGGGGGGGTGAATCGATAATGGGTGTAAATTTTAACATTTAATCTATTTTAACTTAGAAATCACCAATATGAGCAGTCATAATCAAATGCATAAGTAGTAGGTTAAGTCATTCTCATGAACACACATCATCAACATGAGAAACATATACACATATACACAAATATTTAACATGGAAAACCAAATGGAAAAACCACCAAGTTGTTTGTTATTGTTTTTTGTGAGCACCCACTCAAAGGAGGCCCCAACCCCATTTAAAAATAGCAATCCACAACTTGCCAAGAGACACCAACCTGTTATATATGTAGGCCCTAGTCTGCTTCAGCCAACTGTCCTATTTTTCATACAATTTTCAAATTGAGAAACGAAGGCCTACCACTATTACACAGAATTATAAAGAACATGATCTGTTGTCACACACAACTCCTTCCTCTTTGTTCTGCAACCCCTCTCTGCACTGCACACTTCACTACTCCATTAGCTGTCCTCTTGGTCTTGAATTTGTTTGAATAGATATCAAATCTTAGTCATAATTCTCCTTATACACACCCATAGTCTTTTTCAACAATTTATACTCATACACAACATACAATAATTCTCCCCATAGACTTAGTGTTTCCTAAGCTTTTTGTTCAACAATAATGTTGTTGGGCCTAAAAATTGTCATTCACTTCCATTACATTTTCAGTTATATTTCCATATTGTTACCTTCACTCCACCTCCATTTCATTACATTTACCTTACAATTATCATTATTGAGTCACATTTATGTTTTTCCAAACTTTATTAGTTCTTAGCATTTTTAAGTGAATTTATGGTTTAAAATTAGAAAATAATGTGCGTATGCTTATACCTAACAAGTGGGATGAGATTGTTGACATGTGTAGGTCAAAAGGAAGCTTCTAAAAGACCCTTATGTGGCCTCCTAAGGCCAAATTCGAATTTGAATGGAGAAGATCATTGAATCATAAGGATATGTGTCTCATTTCCTATTTGTATTGAAACCCTAAGAAGATATGTGTCTTATCATTTTCTATTTTGATTGTAACTCTAGAGATATAGGGAGAGATTCATGGACTCTCATTAATAAGATAAATTCTTATCTTTTTGTATAAATAGGGGAAATTTTCTCCTATCATTTTATGTGTAAAGTTGGGGAATTGCTCATGTTTTGAATAAAGAAGAAGACTTGCATTTGGAGATTCTCAACTTTCATCCTCATACTTTTGGATTGACCATCTACAATGTGTGAGATTTATTTGTTTTCATAGATTAAGATTTATTTGCTTTCATAGATTAAGATTTATTGCTTTCTTAATTACCGTGTAATCTTATGCTAATCAAAGCATTTGAAGAAAATAATTTTCTCTTTTCCAAAATTGAATTGTGTTTGAAGCATTGGAGCATACAGTGATTTTAGTTTTCCTTTACATGTTTTTACAATGCTTTCTTAGGATTAAGTTTTACATTCACTATTTAATCTTATGTAGAGCATTTCAAGAAGGTAGTTCTTCCAAAATTGATTGCTTGAGGCATTTAGAACATACAGTGATTTAGTTTCCTTTCTCATGCTTTTATCATGCTTTTTAGATTAAATTTCTTATCTATTGTGTCATCTCATGTTCAGCATTCAATAAGGTAACCCTTCCAAAATCGATTGCTTAAAAACATTAGATTACACAATCATTGCAAGTTTTTACATGCTTTCTTTATGCTTTCCTAGATCATGTTTTCTTTCATGTAAGGTATAATCAAGTACTTAATCACTTCAACAATATTGCTTCCTAAATTGAATGGTTCATGGGTATTTGATCACACAATAGATCATAGTTGTCTTTTCCATTTGTTTTAGATTGTCATTGTTATTTTGCTTTCAGTCCATGGATAGGATTAGTTTGATTTTGATCAAGAGCTTTCAAGGATAATAAAGGAAATGATTTCATTTTCATCTTGTCATATGAATGCAATTGTATTTAGATTAATGCTTTGTTTTTCATAGATTAGTTCAAGTACATTTCCTTTTCTTCCTTCTTTTTCATAGTTTAATCATTTCATTTAGAGTAATTCCTTGTTTAGTTTCTTTCATCAAAACATTTCCTTTATTCCTTCTTTAGAAATTAGTTTTCAACATTAAAATTCATTAGATTTTGTCCATTAACATTTAAAGATTTCATCTAGAAGCATAACTTTCATTTCTTAGATTAATTTCCTTAGGCATAAGAAACAAAACCCCAAAACAACATAAGAACATACTCAACGAAGTAAGAAACAAGGTTAACTAAGCACATATTTTGCACCACACTTCATCAGTTTACTAACCTTGGTCGATAATTTATGTTAGCAATTTAAGACATTAAATTGACTGAACATTTTGGCGTTGTTGCCGGGGAAGTGTAATTAGGAGACCTTATTTCTTACATCTAATTTTTTTTCTCAAGTATGCTCTCCCCATACGCTTTGTGTGCTCTGGAGGATCAAAAAAGGTTTTTTTTTTTTTTTTTTTTTTTTTTTTTTTTTTTAACCAACATCTATTCTTTTTTTTCAAGTCATTAAAAATAAAAAACAAAAACAAAAACAAAATATAGAAAAAATAAAATCATTTAAAATATTAATAAAAACAAATAAATAAACTAAATAAATAAAAATACAAAAAAGAAAACTACAAAATTACATAAATAATAAAACTAAACAATAAAAACAAAGCCCACACTATATAACTAAACAACTAAATGAAAAAACGAATGCATAAAAAATACAAAGAAAGACCAAAAACTAAACCATAAAAAACCACGCAGGGCTGAAAGCAATGAAACAAACATATAAAATAAGGGTTGAGAAAATTAAGGGAAGAAATAAGGCACCAACACAACCCTGTGCAGTGGAGGCAATGGCAATCTCTAATATTTTCTCCAACCTTAGCCCCAAATCGAACCGACACGAAGATCTCCATTGTGACTAAAGATATCAACAAACATCTAGCAATGTCACGTCTGGTGCACATGGTCCAATTTTAAGCGCAAATTTGGAAGATCCTGGACGGAAACAAGCATGTTATTGAAGTTGTGGCTGGTCATAGCTTTCTGCAAGAATTTCCCAAAATGCTCATGAACCAATAGGCATAACCAACAACAAACCTGCAAATAAAAAAAAATCCAACCACAACAATTGATTTTTGTTGCCTGAGCTTCAAAGAAAATGTCATTGTTTTGACACACAATTTTAAAATTCATTTTCTGAGAAAACCTAGGCAAATTAGAAAAATCCAAGACATTTGTTTTTTCGGGAACAGGGTGAATTATGTAACCCATAAATGATTTTCTGAATTTCACAAATGTTTTAGCAAATTTTATGGTTCTTTAGGGCTCCATTTTGCAGATTGCATGAGGAAAAAACGATTTGTTTTGAGTTGTTTTAACATGGCAAGTTGAAAGCAGAAAAATCAAAGTGAATAACAAACTCCGCTCCACATGGCATGAGGTGTAAGAGTCCAATTTGATTTAATAAATTTGATTTTAGACACATATGTGTCTTATTCCCTATGTGTTTCATGATTAAAAAATATAAATAATAATAAAATAAAATCATTTTCTTTATTAATAATGTATTTTAGATAGAGAAAATATAATATATATATATATATATATCAATTATTTTATTTTTATTTGCAATGATGCAAGTAATTTTTTTGAAGCAATTTATAAAAACAAAGAATACTTGCAAAATTTGATTGAAATGTTTTTTTTTTTGTATAAGTACTTTTTCCTATTTTTGCTGCTTCAAATATTTTTTACAGCGTGTTATTTTTGCAGCACAGATGACGATTCAATAATGGCTTGCAGAACAATTGGAAAATTATTTAGATGATTTTTGAACATTTGGCATTAATATTGTTGCTATGTATTTTTCTATGAAGTTTGAACTTGCAGGACACAACAAATTTTTGTGATGTCAATCGTTTTACTGAGCACAGTGCATGAAGTTATCCGACAACAGGGAGTTGATTTATTTTTCATGGTTATTTCTTAAAAATGGATTGTTATCAATATCATGAATTGGACCGAATATAACACTTTTGATTTTCCTTAATCTGTTTCATTTGATATTCAATTTTTGCATAAGAATCATAAAGAAATTAGTTATTTCCTTTTTAACACACTTATGTTCTTTGTATCAATTTTTTTTTATACATTTAGTATGATTGTGATCAACAAGGAGATTAAATTGTGACGACAATTGGTCTTCAAAAGACCAATCTCATGAGAAACATAAGAACAAGTCCATGTCCATATTCATCAAAACCATTACTCTTCCTCCCTTTGAATTATAAATCCAACCAAGAACTTCGAATCAAGCCACAATTATTTTCCCAACAAGAGTCAGTTGTTCATTTTCCTTTATTCACATACACTTCCCATTATTTTTTGTCTAATCCTGATCCACAAATAAAGGCAAGAAGCTCACTGACATGCTTATTGCCCATTGTCATTATTATTTTCCATTGTCATCTTCCATTTTCATTTTTAATTTCCTATCCTTTTCATTTAGCAAATAAACCCTGCTTCAATGCAAATTATTGAGTCAATAGTCCTTTGAGTCTAAAATCCTTGCAAAACCACCTTGAGGTTTGCATGCCTTAATGGCAAGTCGTCATGCCAACAAACAATGGGAATACATTAATGTCCCTTGTTCATCAAAGCTTTTAGGTACTCGACAACAACCAAATTATTCGTACTTAGCAAGATCTGTTTGGGCATCTTGACTCTCATTGTCATGAATGATGAGAGTTGTCGTGTTGACTAGTGGCATCCATTAATGGCCACTAAGTCAACAATTTTATGCTATGTTTGACATCAGAACATCTATTCACATAGCAGGAATTGTGCCAATGAGTTTTGAAGACATGAAGACTATCATTTTTAGCATTTTGGAGCAAATGTAGAAGACATGCAGCTGCGGAATCAACTGACAGCTGCAGAATCCAATAATAGATGAAGAAACAAATAACAATTGCGGAATCAGATGGCAACAGCAGAATCAACACCATTCTGCAGTAGATTCAACGAGTTTTAATAAAAGCAATAAAAAATCATCTTGACTCTTTTCTCCATGACTTGTCCAGCTACTTGAAGAAGATTATGATCAAAATTTTGCAGCCACCACACATGCAGCTCATCCATTTCCAAAGGGTAAGTTAAGGTATGTCATTTCCTAACTTTTTACCATAAATTTCTTTGAAAAGCTAGATTGATAATTTTTGGAAAAAAACATTTCTCTTCCTCATTCCATATTCATACCACATTCAAAAACCCACGTGCTTTCAAAAGATATTAACTATTACATTATTATTATGAGCATACAAAGACTTTTCAAAAGTACTGAAAAGATAATTGGATATAAACACAATCATGGTTGTCACACAAGAACCAACCATGATGCAATCCAATAAAGATATACTTTGCAACAATAATCAAATTATCATTATGCAAAGTTCCAAGATAAAAAATGAATGCAACAACAAAATATGGTTGTAACACAATAACCAACCATGTTGCAATTCAACTAGATGACTTTGCAGAAGTATGAAGTTATAAAATGATATCATGCAAAGTTAAGCCAAAGCTCAAGGATAAAAAAGAATTAATATAATAGATTGAATGAGGACATGTAATAGCTTCAGTTCGGGGGTATGTTGGGCCTTGAAATTGTCATTCAATTCCATCACATTTTCACTTATATTTCCATATTGTCACCTTCACTCCACCTCCATTTCATTACATTTACCTCAATTTTATTACATTTATCTTACCATTATCATTATTGGGTCACATTTATGTTTTTCCAAACCTTATTAATTCTTAGCATTTTTAAGGGAATTTATAGTTAAAAATTAGAAAATAATGTGCATATGCTTATATTTATAGTTGATCCATCCCTTGGAAAGGATTCTTCGCACAAGAATAATTATTAGCCAAGACATCCCTCTTCCTTGCTTTAATAACGAAACACATGTGCCATAGCATATCTCATGGCGATCACTGCATGTCATAGGGGTTCCAGTGTCACCACAATGGCCTAGTTTTTGAAGTCTTTAACTCCATTATGTTGTTGCATACTTTGATGTTGTTAAACTAATGTTGTTTACCATTTGGTCAACCTCATACACATGTGTTGGGTTGTTCATTGCTTCTACTACATCATAGAAACATATTTCATGAGAGATAATTAGAAAGTTTTAAATCAATTTAGAACACAACATTAAAAAAATAATAATAATAAATAAATAAAATAAAAAATCAAGTCATTATGAATCAAAACTTTATACAAAATTAAAACATAATCTTAACAAAAATTAATTAAAATTAAAATTAATACTTATCTCTATAGCTTCTTCTTTGCTTTGGTTTATCAGTCAAAGTAAGGACTCAGTGTTGTGTGTGCTCTACATAATTTCCAGTCAGCTTTGTCCTCAACTCTAGCTCACTGAGTAGTTCTTAGCCCCAACGAAATCACTCAGTTGCAACCACTCTAATCCACGTCGTCTTTTCATACAACTCCATCCTTAAACCCAACTCAATGAGTGATTATCAACCCCAAGAAAAGCAGGCATTGCTAGTCACACTAAGTTTCTAAGTTTACTTAGTTTAGAAACCCTTCATGCACCTTTTCTGATTTATTCCTACCTACATGTTATTTTTCTTTAACAAGTTATTTACAAAGTAAATATTGAAAATCAACACCAGTGCATGCTCAACATATTACAGATCAGCAACTAAAAGAAACAATAACAAACACACCACATGACACCGTTATGTTTGGACCAACGTCCCCGGAAAAACCCAATGCGGGAAAACCGGTGCAGCTATCTGAGGGTTTTCTTATCAAGCAATATCAGAGTACAATCTAGGTGCCATAGCTGGCCTACCCGACAGAGAATTTCCTTAACAATTATACCTCACAATTTGAGAGAAATCTCTTGGCTAAAACCCCAGAAAACCCTTCCGGCAGCTCCTCAGCACAAAACTGCTCATGCAACCCCAGCATATGCCCAATCTGGACTGCGTCAGCCCCTTTTTGTCTCACGATGGCCTTGTGTTAGCCTTTCTTGGCTTGCGTCAGCCCCAGGAGGCCCTACGTTAGCTCTGGGAGCCTTTGTGTCAGCTACGTTGGTCCCTCTAGTGCTCTGCATAGCACTTGGCTGCCTCTGCATGGCCCTGCGTGAGCCCTTGCTGGCTCTGTGTCACTTTCCTTGACTATTGCGCTACTCTCCTGACATAATCTCTACCTTCTTTGTTCCTCTGTACTCAATGCGCCTCATCTTATCTCCAGATCACGGATTCTATCTCTCTTAGCAAACCTCGCTCTAGAGAATAGAAAGACTGATCATCTAGTGTACTCCTCCAAGTGACCCTCAAGCCTCCTCTTATACTTTCATGTTGACATCTCAACAGCCGAGATTAAGTCCCTAATCAACGGCTAAGATTACATCTGGCTTGATCCATGTATTTTAGACCACTCTAACACAGATTCATATTAATACACATTAATATTTTATTTTCCCTAAGTTTAGACTTAGGGACTCCATTAAAAATATTAATTATTTTAATATCTCTTGATCTGTTTAGAATTTTTCCAAACCTTTTATGGGTATTAGAGATCTCATTTGCCCCAACCTCTCCAACAAATTTTGTGACTAGATCACATCCGATGCTACCCGAAATCAACACTCCCTCTTATCAAGGACTATGCTCTCGCAATACTCCTCACTAAGTATTACTTTGATCATCTAGCATCGATACCTATGCTGATGTTAGTCCTTCCTACCCAATATCCTCTGCACTGTTGCCTCCTATACTGGTGCCCATGGTTCTGCCACTGCCACTAATGCATCTATACGACAGCTCCCTCTACATCCGTGTTGTTGCTGGTCCTTTCGCCCAGCACTGCATCTGCATTACACCTCCTCTCATCAAGTTGCATCATGCTGCCCACTACTGCACTGCAACTCAGTTACTGAGAAGTAAGAATCTGATCTCCTAACTGACCTCCCTCTTAGGCTAGAGGCACCCACTCATGTTGAAGCTCCCTCTGTCGTTGACAAGTGCTCCCTCTCTCTAACCTCTATGCTATTGCAACAACTCCCTACATCTCGTACCGTTACACACCTCATTGTGCCTTCCTGCACTGGTGCAACACTCTTGTGCCTCTCGTATTACTGCACCCTGCTAGCTTTACGCTGTCTCGGGACTCCTGCACTATAGCTCTCTCTTCCACTCCATTTGCATCTGTGTCTCTACCCACTCAGTCTGTCCTACTACTCCTCGTCGGGGCTCCTGTAGAAAGGTCTAATCCAAGAGGCTGGGTACCTTAAGTATCCTCCCCTCATCGCCTACAGTCCGCTTGACTACAGCTCAATGTCGCCCCACTTCTTCTCAAGTGGCGCATGTGCACTCATGGCGCAGTCATCATCTGTCAAAAATTCCTTCTCTACCCGTGTTGGCGCTACCTTAGTCTCGGAAGACTCTCCCTTACCCTTCTTCCTTGGGCACTGGGTCGCATAATGACCCATCTCCCCACAGTGGAAGCACTTGATCTTGGAGAGATCTTTCTTCTTCTACTTCTCCTGCTTTCCCTCAGATGCTAGGGCCACATCCTCCTCCTCCTCCTTGACCTTGATCCCTTTGTTGCTGCTACCTATCTTCGAATGTCATCTAATCTTTTCCTAGTGAAGAGCTGCCCACATCTCGTCCTAAGGTAGGAGAGTCCCTCTACCCAGGATACTTTGGACAAACACTTCCCAATCTTCTGAGACAACATTCAAGGTTGTCCTTACCATAAGCTCTTGATCCAGTGTCGCTCCTACAGCAGTCAACTGGTCTCGGATCTCATTCAGTCCTTCGAGGAAGGTGTTAATCGATTGACCCTTCTTCATCTGATACGTCCTCATCTGGTTCTCGAGCAGCATTCTTCTCTGCATGGAAGTATGTTGGTACAGGTTCTTGAGAGCCTCCCACATCTCAACTGTCGTTCCCTTCTCGGCTATATGTGGTACCACATGATCCTTGATCCCATCAAGGATAATGCACTTGGCCCTCGCCATCACCTCTTTGTACCTTTCATTTTCATTGGGGTCGACTGGGACAGCTATAACCTTCAAAGCGAAGTTCTTGACACGATTCCTGTCAAGCACTAATAAGATTCTAGTCTTCCAAACTGCGAAGTTTGATGCTCTGTCTAATCTATCATTGTCTCTTACCCCATGTAGTGCCATGACGCTCCTCTACTTCCCTCTTGGAAGTTCTTTGGTCGAATCCTCCAAGTCTCTACTTCCCATTTGGAAGTTCTCTTTTGGACTCCCTTTGAGTCCTGATTTCCCTCCTGGAAATCCTTCTGCCACTTGTCGAGATGCCCCCTACTCTGATCGTCTTATGCAACTGCACTATTGATCCAAGTTCCTCAGCTAGAAACCCTCGGTAACAACTCCTTTGGCCCTGCTCTGTCAGGTATTGTTCTGACTATAGTACCTCACCAACTCCACTCTACAATATTTCTGTAGCCTTCTAAACCCCAGCAACTTCCTCTCTGTGAACTGTGTCAGCCCCTCTCTGCCTCACGCTGTCTCTACATCATGTCGGATGGGTTTGCGTCAGCCCTAGGATGCCCTGCGTCAGCCCTCTGGCCCTCTGCGTCAGCAACACTAGCCTCTCTGAGGCTCTACACAGTTCTCGGTTTCTTCTGTGTGGCTCTAGTTGGCTCTGCATCACACTTCCTTGGCTTCTGCACTGATAGAAAGAGCTTCTGTCACCTCGGGACAGCTATTTTTTGCTGCTATTGCTCCACTCCGCTGATGTCTTTTAGTCCTCCTGTGATCTGCAATCACGCTCTGATACCATGTTGAAGTTTCTAAGTTTACTCAGTTTAGAAACCCTTCATGCACCTTTTCTAATTTATTCCTACCTACTTGTTATTTTTCTTTAACAATTTATTTACAAAATAAATACTAAAAATAAACACTAGTGCATGCTCAACATATTACAGATCAGAAACTAAAAGAAACAAAAACAAACACACCACATGACACCATTATTTTTGGACCAATGTCCCCGAAAAAACCCAATGCGAGAAAACCAGTGCAACTATCTGAGGGTTTTCTTATTAAGTAATATCAGAGTACAATCTAGGTGTCGTAACTAGCCTACCCAACATAGAATTTCCCTAGTAGTTATACCTCACATTTTGAGACGAATCTCCTGGCCGAAACCCCGAAAAACCCTTCTAGCAGCTCCTTGGCACAAAACTGCTCTTGCAACCCCAACATTTTCCCAATATGGACTGCATTAGCCCCTCCCTGTCTCACGTTGGCCCTGCATCAGCCTTTCCTAGACTGCGTCAACCCCAGGAGGCCTTACATCAGCTCTGGGAGCCTCTACGCCACCTACGTTGGCCCCTCTGGTGCTCTGTGCAACACTTGGTTGCCTCTGCGTGGCCCTGCGTGAGCCCTTGATGGCTCTATGTCACCCTCCTTGGTTGTTGCGCTGCTCTCCTGGCACAATCTCTACCTTCCCTATTCCTCTATACTCAATGCCCCTCAGTTTCTCTCTAGATCACTGGTTCTATCTCTCTTAGCAAACCCGGCTCTAGAGAATAGAATGATTGATCATCTGATGTACTCCTCCAAGTGACCCTCAAGCCTCCTCTTATATTTTTCCTATTGACATCTTAATGGCCGAGATTAAGTCCCTAATCAATGGCTAAGATTAGATCTGGCTTGATCCATGTCTTTTGGACCACTCTAACACAGATTCATATTAATACACATTAATATTTTATTTTCCCTGAGTTTAGACTTAGGGACTCCATTAAAAATATTAATTATTTTAATAGCTCTTGATCTGTTTAGAATTTTCCCAAACCCTTTCTAGATATTGGATATCTCACGTGCCTTAACCTCTCCACCAAATTTCATGGCTAGAGCATATCTGATTCTACCCCAAATCAACACTCCCTCTTAGCAAGGACTATGTTGTAGCAATACTCCTCACTCAGTATTACTTTGATCATCTGGCATCAGTACCTGTGTTGATGTTAGTCCTTCCTACCCAACATCCTCTGCACTACTACCTCTTGTACTGCTGCCCATGGTTCTACCACTGCCACTGCTACAGCTATACGACATCTCCCTCTACATCCGCGCTGTTGTTGGTCCTTTCTCCCAGCACTGCACCCACACTGCACCTCAGCTCATCAAGCTACATTGTGCTGCCCATTGCTCCACTACAACTCAATTACTGAGAAGTAAGTAACTGATCTCCCGACTGACCTCCCTATTGGGCTAGAGACACCCACTCATACTGAAGCTCCCTCTGCCGCTGACAAGTGCTCCCTATCTCTGACCTCTACGTTGTTGCAACAACTCCCTAAATCTCGCACTGTTCCACACCTCGTTGTGCATTCCTGCACTGGTGCAACACTCATGTGCCTCTCACACTATTGCAACCTTCTAGCTCTGTGATGTCTCAGGACTCCTGCACTATAGCTCTCTCTGCCACTCCATCCGCATCTGTCTCTACCCACTCAGCCAGTCCTGCTACTCCTTGTCGGGGATCCCATAGCAGGGTCTAATCCAAGAGGTTGGGTACCTTAAGGATCCTACCCCTCATCACCTGTAGTCTGCCTAACTATATCTCTATGTCTCCCCACTTCTTCTCAAGTGGCGCATGTGCACTCATGGCATAGTCATCGTCTGTCAAAACTTCCTTCTTTCCCCGTGTTGGTGCTGCCTTAGTCTCGGAAGACTCTCCCTTACTCTTCTTCCTTGGGCAGTGGGTCGCATAATGACCCATCTCCCCACAATGGAAGCACTTGATCTTGGAGAGATCTTTCTTCTTCTGCTTCTCCTACTTTCCCTCAGGGCCACATCCTCCTCCTCCCGCTTGACCTTGATCCCTTTGTTGTTGCTACTTGTCTTCGACTGTCGTCTGATCTCTTCCTGTTGAAGAGCTGCCCACATCTCGTCCCAAGGTAGTGTTGGCCAGATAAATCGTTCTTGCGGACAATACTGATCTCCCTATCAAATGATATCTAGCAATAAGCAGCACAAGCAAATCTACTTTTCTCTAAACATGTTTCAATTCATAAATGAAAACTACGAGGTGTAATAGACCCTACCTCGGTCCAACGCTTGTTTATGGCAACTTTATTCTAACAGCTTCAAGCAGTTCCTTTGTAATAACCTACATACACAAACAAACACACATCAAAGAACACCTGCATAGATAATATAATAAAACATGTTCATTATGAAGATCAAGGAGCTCAGAAAATAAACCATTAGAGACAGTTCATTCAGAAAAATAAACTTGATTTTATAAACTTTATGAATAAAAGAACCTTACAACCTTTGCCTTGATGTTGCAAAAGCTCTTTCCAAGGTCCAGCAGGAATCTCCTCTACTTTGACAAGCCTCACTCACTTCCTAAATGAAATGAAAGGTATGTGATCTCTCCTCTCACAAGCTCAAAAAGGAAGTCTAATTTCCAGCAGCATTTACCCTCAAGAATCTTCAGCTTTCAACCTCTCCTACAACTAGCCCAATGCCTGAATTTATAGTGCAAATGGAGGAAGTTGCAGGTCCACCATTGAGGGGATAAGTTCCTCCTTCAATGGGATAAGCACCTCATATCATGGATTTAGCTCCCTTAGTTATGGAATGGACGAACCAAGGTGGAGCGAACTTGCCAGTGTAATATTCCTTCTAGAAGCATCTAGAAGTGACCCAAGATGAGTTTTTAAGAATGAACTCACGCCTTTTTAACTTTTACAGGAGTTCGTACCCATCACTTAATAGATAGAGCGGTCAGGTTCGCAGGGGACATGACCATTGGGTGCGACACCACAGGCAATGTTAGGAGAAAGTGCGAAACCAGGATTTGAGATATTTTTAAGGTCTTTCTCCCATTTTCAGGGCTTGACATGAAGAGCTGAGGCTTGAGACTTGCAAAGGAGGTATGTACGAGTGGTGATGGACTCATAAAAACTGTAGAAAGTCATGGTGACAATTTTTGTGTAACAGATTGCCCTCTAAAGTGCGAAGTCTGTAATAGATGATGATAGTCTTTTATCATCTAAGAAGAATGAAGGACTTTATCATTTCAAGGATCTTCCTATGGATACCCCAGTCGGAACCTGTAAAAACATTCAACACAAAATATATATATGTGAAAATATCATCGCTGAGGCAGACATTCCCGTACTCAGATCCAAACTGGCTAAGAACTATCTAAAACTGTTCTGATACATGAATGATTTTGTATTACATCACAAGTAGAGACATATGGACACAGTATGGGCGCAACCATCTGTTTATGAATAGTCCACTATATAATGATAAAAAAATTCCTTGCAGCCTGGATGGTGGAAACTAGATCCAAGGTCTTCATTTCTACTTCTTGAACCAGTACGATTCTATCCATGTGAATGAATGTGTCGAAGTCGAACATGGTAGAAACCACTTGATTACCAGTCAATGATGTAAACTGTTAACAAGTGTGAGAGGAACCACCATTAATGTCAATGGCCCTCAAAGTACTCAGTACAATCCATGGAATGTGAATGAATGAGTCGATGTCAAACACGTCACTGAATCCTTTGATCGAAGGTCAATGATGCAACCTGTCATCAAAGCCGAGAAACCTGCCATTGAGGCATGCAGATTCCAAGGTACTGACGATTTCTAGATCATCTTTCTAGATAATGAGCTGAAGTCGATAGAAAGTGATCCGTTATAGGCAAGCCCATAACACAAAATCATAGATCAAGTCTGAAGAAATATATTTGGCAAGGACTAACTCAGGGATGGTCAATGATGGATGACAGATATTTTGCAGATGAATGGTTTATTTGCACAGACCTGTTGAACACATAACGACACTGCAGATGGTTTGGTGACAATTGACCTAAAGCTAATACCCGGAAACTAGCTGAAGACTTTCAATGTGGCTTGATTAACTGTTAGGTAAAGGATTTCCCAACCCAGGTGAACAAAAGTGTCGTGTTCAAGAGTGATGGAAAGTTTTTTCAAACACAAAGTACAACAAACAAGTTCATTTTTCTCTCTTTTCCCCCACCATTTCTGGCAAGTACCTCTTTATTTTTGATAAGCTTGAGGAGGATAACATTTGCTTGGTTATAAGCTTATCCTTCGGATAAGTCCAACTTAATTTAGATTCGAACCCTAAGAAGGAGTGGTCCGTTCCTGTTTGAAATTGAACAGGTCCTTTACAGTGAAATTTTAATGAGTCCAGTATAGGAGAAACTCGGTGTTTTTCATTTTTAGGGAGTCAGAAGAAAAACTTAAGAAAACTCCATGGTTGTCTTTTTTCGTAAATTTGTGTCTCGCAAGCCCAAAAAAAGTATAAAATAATACTTGAGAGAATCGCTTGACCATTACGATCAAGGAGTAATTTTCGTAATTAGTGGCCTTGATCTGAAAAAGTAAAAAAACGATCAAAGACATGTCGTTTTATTACCAATATTGAACTTGAAACGACAAAAGTCCGGCAATCTTTTCATGTTTACATGGTCAGAAAAGAGTTGTAAGTGGACCGTCTTTTTAATTCCCTTTTAACGAGTTCAAAAAGAGAAAAACTCGGCAATCTTTTCATATTTTATGAGTTGGAAAAGAGCGTAAAGAGGACTCAACATATTTTTCGTCGAAAATGATGATTTATCCCTGAACATCCCGTTTTCTGTACAAAAACTCGAATGATTACGCATACCTGTTTAAAATAAGTAAAAACGTATCGAAAAGTTACCTTTTTAAAGTGGAAAATAAACAAATTAAATATTTATTTATTCAAAAAACCTATAAAAAGGGCTTTTGTAAATTCATTTTCACTGTTTGACTTCAGAGTGGTAAAAAAGAGCTTTTGGGTAAGAAACTTCCTATGGAGATTACGGAAAATCCGACCGTTGGAAACGAAAACCGCGAGCTCCAAGTAATCCACAACAACTTACTCTTGCCTTTCATCTGTTAGAATTTTTGTTTTAAGCTTTAGAATTTGATTTTTAGAGTGAAATTTGAGCAAAAAATCGCCCGCAGTGGTTGCGCGGGTGCACCCTGTGGCCCCCTGCGCACCCCGATTTTGTTGTGCACAGGGAAAAGTTGGGGTGCCGCACCTGTTTTTAAGGAAGTGCGCAACTATGCATTGTCTCTAAAAGAATGGGTGCGAACCCCGCGGAACACGGATTTAAAACCCTAATTTATTCATTTTTGCCCCACAGATTTCGAATTGAAATGTTCTAAACCACCTATTTTGCAATGTAGGTACACAAGATGCTTGTTTGGCAGGAAAGAGAGCACGAGGATTGTTATGTGTGGAGCATGATTGTTCAGAGGTCTTTGTTTTATCCGGATGTATACCCCAGGAAGTTTTTGTACACCCTACACCAGGGGGTGCGGGGGTCCGGGAGCCTGGGGGCAGCGCCCCCGAACTAAAAAATGATGTAATTTGCCTTGTAAAGTATAGTAATTTCCTCGTGCAATCTGGGGATCCGTTCATTAGGCGGATGATCTGACAGTAGAAATTATGTTTAGTTTAGGGTTTTTTTTCCCTAGAAGGCAACCCGTCTCTTTGTATGAGGGTATTGTATTTGAGGCTGTGAGATAGATGTGTATTCTGTGTGTGAGCGAGAAACAGAGAGGTGAGACTGTGAGAGAAAACAGAGGATATTACAGCGGATTTGCTGTAGGGTGTGTCTCTTCATTTTGCAGGATAATAGAAAGGAAGGACTGGCTGTTCGAGGTGGACGTAGCCCAAACTGGGTGAACCACGTATATCTGTGTCTCTCTTGTTTTGTGCATTTTCTGTGTTTTTTCATGTGTTCCATTGCTCCGTAATATATAATTTTCTAACAACTTCTATCAGAGTCGAAGGTCTATTTGGCTGATAAACTCACAGGAAAGAAGGGTTCCTAGTTCGAGTGGGAGCAATGGTGGAAAATGGTAAGTTTAGGGTCGAGAAATTTAACGGCCA
>APFE030197714.1:20832-44990 GCA_000404065.3 Pinus taeda | reverse complement strand
ATAATAAAACATGTTCATTATGAAGATCAAGGAGCTCATAAAATAAACCATTATAGATAGTTCATTGAGAAAAACAAACTTGATTGTATTAACTTTATGAATAAAAGAACCTTACAACCTTGCCTTGATGTTGCACAAGTTCTTTCCAGGGTCCAGTAGGAATCTCCTCTACTTTGACAAGCCTCACTCACTTCCTAAATGAAATGAAAGGTATGTGATCTCTCCTCTCACAAGCTCAAAAAGGAAGTCTAATTTCCAGCAACATTTACCCTCAAGAATCTTCAGCTTTCAACCTCCCCTACAACCAGCCCAATGCCTGAATTTATAGTGCAAATGGAGGAAGTTGCAGGTCCACCATTGAAGGGATAAGTTCCTCCTTCAATGGGATAAGCACCTCATATCATGGAGTTAGCTCCTTTAGTTATGGAATGGATGAACCAAGGTGGAGCGGACTTGCCAGTGTAATATTCCTTCTAGAAGCGTCCATAAGTGACCCAAGGTGAGTTTTTAAGAGTGAACTCACGCCTTTTTAACTTTTACAGGGGTTCACACCCATCACTTAACGGATAGAGCGGTCAGGTTCGCAGGGGACATGACCATTGGGTGCGGTACCGCAGGCAATGCTAGGAGAAAGTGCGAAACTAGGATTTGAGATATTTTTAAGGTCTTTCTCCCATTTTCAAGGCTTGACATGAAGAGCTGAGGCTTGAGACTTGCAAAGGAGGTATGTATGAGTGGTGATGGACTCACACAAACTGTAGAAAGTCATGGTGACAATTTTTGTGTAACAGGTAGGAGAATCTCTCTGCCCAAGATACTCTGGACAAACACTTCCCAATCTTCTAAGACAGCATTCAGGGTTGTCCTCACCATAAGCTCCTGATCTGGTGTCGCTCCTATAGCAGTCAACTAGTCTCGGATCTCATTCAGTCCTCTAAGGAAGGTGTCAACCGATTGACCCTTCTTCATTTGATATGACCTCATCTAGTTCTCGAGCAGCATTCTTCTCTGCATAGAAGTATGTTGGTACAGGTTATTGAGAGCCTTCCACATCTCAACTGTTGTTTCCTTCTCGGCTATATGTGGTACCACATGATCCTTGACCCCGTCAAGAATAATGCACTTGGCCCTCGCCATCGCCTCTTTGTACCTTTCATTTTCATTGGGGTCGACTGGGACAGCTATAACCTTCAAGGCAAAGTTCTTGACATGATTCTTGTCAAGCACTGATAAGATTTTGGCCTTCCAAATTGCGAAGTTCGATGCTTCATCCAGTCTATCTTGGTCTCTTACCCATGTAGTGCCATGACACTCCTCTACTTCCCTGTTGGAAGTTCTCTGGTCGACTCCTCTGAGCCTCTACTTCTCGTTTGGAATTTCTCTTCTGGACTCCCTCTGAGTCTTGAATTCCCTCCTAGAAATCCTTCTGCTGCTTGTTGAGATGCCCCCTAGTCTGATCGTCTTGTGCAACTGCACTGCTGATCCAGGTTCCTCAGCTAGAAACCCTCGGTAACAACTCCTCTGGCCCTGCTCTATCAGGTACTATTCTGACTATAGTACCTCACTAGCTCCACTCTGCAATTGAAGCCTTCTAGACCCCAGAAACTACTTCTTTTTGAACTGCATCAGCCCACTCTGCCTAACGTTGTCTCTGTGTCACCCTGGATGGGTCTGCATCAGCCCTGGGATGAACTGCGTCAGCCCTCTGGTCCTCTGTGTCAGCAACGTCGGCCTCTCTGAGGCTATGCACAGTGCCCTGCTTCTTCTGTGTGGCTTTGGTTGGCTCTACATCACACTTCCTTGGCTTCTGCGTTTCTAGAAACAACTTCTATCACATCGAGATAGTTGTTTTCTGCTGCTATTGCTCCGCTCAGCTGATGTCTTTTAGTCCTCCTGTGACCTGCAAACATGCTCTAATACCATGTTGAAGTTTCTAAGTTTACTTAGTTTAGAAACCCTTCATGCACCTTTTCTGATTTATTCCTACCTACTTGTTATTTTTCTTTAACAAGTTATTTACAAAGTAAATACTGAAAATAAACACCAGTGCATGCTCAACATATTACAGATCGGCAACTAAAAGAAACAAGAGAAAACACACCACATGACACTATTATTTTTGGACCAATGTCCCCAGAAAAACCCAATGCAGCAAAACCGGTGCAGCTATCTGAGGGTTTTCTTATTAAGCAATATCAGAGTACAATTTGGGTGTCGTAACTAGCCTACCCAACAGATAATTTCCTTAGAAGTTATACCTCACAGTTTGAGAGAAATCTCCTGGCTGAAACCCTGGAAAACCCTTCTGGCAGCTCCTCAACAAAAAACTGCTCCTACAACACCAGCGTCTGCCCAATGTGGACTGCGTCAACCCCTGTCTGTCTCACGTTGGCCCTGAATCAACCTTTCTTGGCCTGCATCACCCCGAGAGGCCATGTGTCAGCTTTGAGAGCCTCTGCGTCAGCTACACTGGCCACTCTGGTGCTCTACACAACACCTGGCTGCCTCTACGTGGCCTTGCATGAGCCCTTGTTGGCTCTACTTCACTCTCCTTGGTTGTTGCACTGCTCTCCCGGCACAATCTTTGCCTTCTCTGTTCCTTTGTACTCAATGCCCCTCAGCTACTCTCCAGGTCACTGATTCTATCTCTCTTAGCAAACCCCGCTCTAGAGAATAAAATGACTGATCATTTGGTGTACTCCTCCAAGTGACCCTTAAGCCTCCTCTTATACTTTTCCTGTTGACATCTCAACGGCCGAGATTAAGTCCCTAATCAACAGCTAAGATTAGATCTGTCTTTATCCATGTCTTTTGGACCACTCTAACTCAGATTCATATTAATACACATTAATATTTATTTTCCTTAAGTTTAGACTTAGGGACTCCATTAAAAATATTAATTATTTTAATATCTCCTGGTCTGTTTAGAATTTTCCCAAACCATTTCTAGGTATTGGAGATCTCATGTGCCCTAACCTCTCCACCAAATTTCGTGGCTAGATCACATTTAATGCTACCCCAAATCAACAATTATCAACCCCAACGAAAGCACGCATTGGCAGTCACACTGCTCCATGTAGTATTTTCACACGGCTCCCAATGCATTCCTCATGCTCACCTGTTAGTGAGCATAATCATATTTGTTCTCCCACCAGCTACTTACCTTGATGGTTCTAGGCAACCCCCATTCTAGGCAGTCTACCTAGGCAAAGGCTTTCGTGCATGGGCCCCCATCAGTCACTCACCCTTTCGGACCCAGTGAACCCTCATTCCAAGCAGTTTACCTATCCAAGGGATTTTCTACATGGGTCCCATGTCAATCCCTCACCCTTTTAGTCCTAGGAAACCCCCATTCCTAGTAGTCTACTTGTCTAATGGCTTTCCTGCGTGGGTACTCATTAGATTCTTATAGCCTAATATCCATGTTTTATGCTCTAATGACATGTGCATTGAGTCTTCAGGCCAATTCATGGTTTGATGTGCTCCCCTACACTACTCATGGAGTCTTATAGTCAATGTCTCAGTTATGACTTGATCCCATGACTTAAACAAAGTGCCACAGGCTGTAATCCATTCTTGGCAATCTTCTTCTTGGGCTCCTAGCTCCATCATGCCCCCCGTGTCACAACATTTCAAGACATTTAATTTATTTCATCATTAAAATGTTTATGAAATATAACACATTCACAATATTAAAGTTAGACAAGCTCCTGGTAGCCATGCAGAGCATGCATTAATTTTCAAATTGCAATAATTAAACCCAACCAAAGGAATTCTCACCCAATTCCTTTCCTTTTTATTTTTACCTTGCTTCCATGATCAATGTTATCAGTTGATATTTTCGTTGTTGCAACATTCAACAATTTATTTAACTTAGCATGTCTTCATCAATGTTTTTCATAACCTATCAGTTTTCAACCTTTTCCCTTTTTCATTCATGCTCACCACAATTGTCAGGAGCATAAATATAACATAAAGAGAAACAATGGGTCATTCCTTCCCACTTTCCCAATGGTGTTCCACGCAACCTAGAAACCATTAAATAACCTTATTGCATAACCCAATCATGGCCATTACAAGCTCTGTGTCCATGTCATTCACATAGTAATCATATTTTTAGACATTGATCACTTGCCATACTATGATGGTTTTAAACTAATGAACTATTAAGCTAGATAGTGTCATTATTCCTTACATATCTCAGCCATGTTGTATTAAAGTTTAGTAAAACTTCCCTTTTTGTCCCATTTCCATTGTTGTTACATTGCTACCCATTTTGTTTCAAGTGGACTCAGCCATGCCCATCTTAGTTGTTCTATCATCTTCTTATGCCCTCTAACTATCATTTATCTTATGCATAAGGTTTAACCAATATTTTGCACTCTGGTTGGGTTCTACTTCAACTCTTCTCCATAGCTCCTCTTTTTTCTTTCCCCACACTCAATGACCACCAAGACTTTAAAAACGCAAAGACAAGAATAAAGAAGAAGCAAGGAAAAATAAAAATATCACAATAACAAAAATAATAAAAATACAAACCACATGGCCATGCTCAAGGTCAATAGTCAAAACAACAAAGAAAATATGAAGTCAATCAATATAATACAAAACATATAAAACATTCATTAACCCACAACAACTCAATCCCATGAGTTCTAGTGTTCAGTGTATCCTTCTCCACCATATATATTATATATATTATATATATATATATATATATATATATATATAGAGAGAGAGAGAGAGAGAGAGAGATGAGAGAGAGAGAGAGAGAGAGAGAGTCTTTTCCAAGGTTTTATGGAAACCTTAAAATTTTTAACATCCCTCGAAATAACACGTGGAGGGATCTGCTCTTTCAAGGGAACTTCCCCTTTCTTGTTCATGATGGACTTGGTCCATGCTATTTTGCACCATACCACTATCAATGTTTTTACTTCTTGCTGTAATTGAGTTTTCTTATGTGTTGTCACACACACCCAGTTGTTAGTTATGTTAACAAAATCAAATCAGTTGTTACCTTGCCATGCTAGTACCAAGCTTGTTGATTTGCAATTGTTCACACATCTAGAATTAATGTTAGTCACATGCTCCAAGAATCAAGAACGCATATCAACATGTTTATAACCATGTTATGACAAGACTGGACATCATACTTTTACCAAGACTAGCATCATCAAATTTTGAAATCATCATTTTACCAAGGTTAATATCCATGACATAGTCCGCTATTAGCGCATAGTAATCAAACATAGTGCTACAACTAGCACCCACTTGCATACTTGTGCATATCAACTGTCTCAACACACATTGTATTAGTACAATTGTCTTAAAGAATGATCATTTATTCATGCAATCTCATAAGCACATACTCATATCACGCACCTAATCAAGCATTCCATCAATGCTTTGAGTGTGCACAAAGTTTAAGAATCATAATTAATAATTTTTAGAAACCTTATCTGGAGAAGACCACTAATTGGTACCAAATCTCTTATTAATGTACTCACCAAATTGTCATAACATGTATATCAACAGGCATAGGTATCACTTATGTCATTCTCTCATCAACACATTATTTTCCATAGCCTCGGTTTTGTAAGACTACATGCAACACTTCCATTCGCTTCCCAATTTTGTTGTCAACCTACTCCTGGTTACATGTTTATCATTAGCCACTATTAATCAAGTTATGGAAATGGACTTCTTGGAGTCTTTATGCTTGCACATCCATTATTGTATGCACCTAGCATACATTCATGCATCTTAACATATCATTATATAATATATATTCAGTGGGCATTCCTCTTTAAATTATTTCATTGCTTTCATTTTATTATGCCTATACAATTGTTCATCATCTTATGAAAACTTCTCAAATCATCAAAGAAAATATAATCTAGCAAGAGATAATTTAAGATATTTCCTCTCATTATTTGATCGCAACATTCAGTCGTGAACTTTTGCAATCCTATTGAGATACTCCAGGAAATCTACTCAACATTCTGCATGTTTATCTTGTTGCATCAATTCAAATCAAACTTTAAGTAACAGTCGTGGATTCGTATATACAACAAAAAAATCTCACATAACTACATATGCATGTAGTCAATAATCACCAACAAAATTCAGCAAACAATAAACACTTGCACCAACAAACAATCATTATTTAAATAACACATAGTTCAAATTTATTTTAATCTTCAAATCTCTAGTATAGAACCTTTTTTTGTCATTTCATCTATCACATAACCAGTCCAGTCCAAGTGTTGAACCTTGAAGCTCTAATACCACTTTGTAACATACCTAGTTTCCTCAATGACATACAAAGGTTACAAGGTACCCAAAATTTTCTTTTTCCTTTTACTTACATGACAATAAGCTCAGATACCACTATGTCACCTAGCCCTACTAAGTTTATTCTAACCACATTTGCAAACACCTAATTTTCATATCTCATACATTTGTCAAACACGTTACATGTAAATCTTTATTCAAATTCTTTGTATACAACCAATTAAGTAGTATATTCTTTGTATACATTTTGTCAAACATACTAACTGAAATATACCACTCAATCATGGAACTTTTGATTTTTGTCTTTGAGGTATTTTCTCAAGTAGTTTGTATGCAAATTTTAGTAAACACCTTTAACACATTTCTTCAAATTATTTGGATGCAAATATACATATGTCAACTGTAGCAATACTATCATACAAAAATACTATCCCCATTCAAAAAACGACATTTTCATTGGGCTATTTTATCAAACAGTCTGTGTGCAATGAATCATTAAACCATTTAGGCAATTCTTCAAACAATTTTCATGTAAACTAATATAGAAAATTATTTGCAAGAAAATAGGTATATATAAGCTATATCAATACTACCATACAACAAAACAACATTTTCATTGGGGCATTTCATCAAACAATTTATATGCAATGAATCATTAAAAATCATTCAGACATTTCTTCAAACACTTTGCATGTAAATTAATATAGAAAATTCTTTAGGGCATATATCCTAAATTTTAGCAGTCCAAGTTCTAAAAATTGAACTAAATAATCCGTGGAGTTCCCATCACTATGGTTAAGATTTCAAACTTTGGAACCTTCCAGATGAAAAGTTATAGCACAAATGCTAACATGACTTGTTTGATGCACGATTTTAGGAGAATTTAGGAAGTTCAAATTCCTTTGATCATATCATCTAAAATATTGTGACCCGAGATCTTAAATTTATACCAAATGATAAGTGGGATTTCCCCTCAGTATGGTCCAAGTTTCAGCTTCTAGAACCTCCCAGAAGAAACGTTATGGCAAAAATTCTAACATGGCGTATTTGATGCATGATTTTAGGAACATTCAGGAAGCTTGACTTCCTATTATAATGTCTCCTAAAGTATCATGACCCAAGATCTAAAAGTTGGACCAGATGATCAATTGGATTTCCCTTGACTATGATCCAAGTTCTAGCTTTCAGAATTTCCCAGAAGAAAATTTATCAAAAATTCTAACATAGCATGTTTAAAGATGCATTTAGGAATCTCGAATTCCTTTGATCATATTTCCTAAAATATCGTGACCCAAGATCTGAAGACTGGACTAGAGGATCATAAAGATTCCCCCTCACCATGGTCCTATTTTAAGCTTTTGGAACCTCCCAAAAGAAAATTTATAGCAAAAACGTGAGCAATTGTATTCATAGAACCCTACATGTCACATGCAACATATTAACTTGCACAAAAAAATCAAGACATATTTCTTATAATCTCAAGGTATATTTCCAATTTAATCCATAAAACAATCAAGGCATTTTTCCTATTAATTTCGTGCAACATTTTCCTACAACCATGCATAATTATCACATATCTATACATTAATTTCAATAAAGAACTAATCATCATATTCATAGCTCACAATTAATAACACTTATTGAGATCTAACAATGGATGAAATTGAAGTGGGACTTCAATTTTCCACCCAACCATAAATTAGGTACAACTTGTAATTCTTGCAGTAGTCACCCCCAAGCCAGATACATGATCCAATGGGATTTGTCAAGAAAACTTAGCTGGAAAGCATGCTTAATATTAAGAGTATGGAATTTTCGTTATAGGTAGTTTATCATCCCAAACGTCTAATTATGTCCTTCATCCAATTTCTTTCGTCCCAAGAGAGAGCATTTTTTTGTTGTTCGAATGTCTTTTTATCCTTTTTATTGTGTGCCCCTTCATGTTCCTCGTGGAACATTCTTCAATGTCTTTATTTCTAGATGCACATTTGATTAAGCAATGGTGCTAGCTAACACCACTTAGGTTCTTCTTTATTTTCCCCCTCAGATCATGGATTTGTGGTACCACTCTTCAGGCCATTCAAATAAATTTATAATTATTTATAACTAGAGTATAATTACATTACAAAATCAAGGGGAGTATACCAAGGTTGTTACAACAGGAAAAATAAATCACATTTGCAAAAAAGGAAACACATTGATTACTAAAAGTGACATGTTCCAGTATAATGATATTGTTGGTTTTTTGTAACAAAGATGTGATGGAATGTACCTACAATGCAATATATGATAAGAAAACAAATGAGAAACTATATTCAAACATTACATAATTCTCAATCGTAGGCTATTACTGAGAACAAAGTAAAAGTAAGCTAGACGTGAGTTACAATACTAACCAGATTGTCCAAAACATGCAAATTTGTTATCCAATCATTAACCCTAGGACTAGTGCCTAGAATTACATAACTTGGAGTTGCAGCAGCAAGTAATGTGATTAAAAGATATCAAAATTATAGTAGAAGGAAGCCAACTAAGTTGCAGCAAAAGGAAATTAACAAAGTTACAACAAAACATAAATCAAAGGAATAGTAGAAATGTAAACTATTTCTAATTTAACCAGAATTGTAAAGACTAAGCTACCTGCTAATGATACCTAGCGGTACCAAGCTAAGGAGGGGTGCCTACCTCCTTAGATAAGGTACTAAAAAATCTTCAATCACAAGATAAACATTGAGAAAATGGAACACAGTAGTATGTATATTACATCAGACAACAAATCATACAATAATCGACAATAATTCCTTCTTTTATCCTCCTTTCCAGGCTTTGAAGGAAGCCAAGTGTTTATACTAAGTGTTAATATTTAAACTGAATGAGAGGTTGGATAGCTAGCTTAATCAAATAAGGTAGCTCATCGTATTATAACAATACATTCATAATTTGGTACAATTTGGGCAAAGGCTGACACATATCAATTGGGCATTGTTGGAAGTTGAGTTTTCCTTCCAGATTGGTCACCTTCTTTCCCTTGTTTCCTTCCAGATTGGTCACCTTCTTTCCCTTGTTTCCTTCCAGATTGGTCACCTTCTTTCCCTTGTTTCCTTCCATCCTGAGAAACACATGTTGTCTGTATAACTATAGCATTGACCATCGAGTTGGTATAATGTGTCATAGTTGCAGCAATGTAAAGTCAATTCACTCATGAGTTGCAGCAAATTTGTTGGTTTTGAGCGAGTTGCAACATTCCCTTCAGTGACCATGCCAAAGTTGCAATATTGTAGAGAAGTTGCAATGATGGGATGGAAGAGAGTTGTGGCACTTTACTTATCGTGGTTCATTGAGTTGCAGCATTGGTTGTTGAGTTATCACTGGTATCACATCATCATGGAGGAGTTGCATCCACTTCGCTTTTGCTCCCGTATGACAATATTAGTATTAAAGATGACAATATGATAACATAATGAATAAGAATAAGTATAACAATGGAAAAAAAAAGATATTAGTCATACCTACACCAAAAATGGGGTAATAGTGGATGAAAAGTGCATAAGGTGGTAATGGAATGTGGAAGAATGGTATTAAAAAGGTTATATACTAGTGTTGAAAATATGCCAATTTGGACACCCGTTAGGAAGTTGCAACATCAAGGTACCTAGTGTGTTGTTGTGATATAAGGGTGTTGTTGCAACCTAAAGTTGTTGCAGCAACATAGGATAGTATCACAACTATCTTTTACCATTGCTTCAAGAGCAGAGAGTTTCACCATTGAGGAACCTGGGGTGTTTTAGCAATATAAGGGTGTTGCTGGAACCTGAAATTATTGCAACAACATAGGAGGGTATTATAGTTATATTTTACCATTGCCTCAAGAGTGTCTTCCTGAAGTGAGTCTCATGGATTCTCACAGGTTAGAATAAAAAGGAAAATTCCTTCTTAAATACACAAGAATGAACATTAAAGTGACATAATTGGAAGATAATTATATCTTGATAAAAAAAAATACATTAATATGGAAAAAATAGGTCATAAGTTGGTATAAAAGTGGAAAAATAGTACTTAAAAAGGTGTTGGACGAGCATTAAAAGATGCCAATTTTGGAATCCATCACTACGTACCATATGGCAGAGTCTTAGTTTACCCCACAACCCAAGGCAGGAATTAAAACCTCCCATACATGAGGAAATGCTTATGAGGGGAAGGAAGGGATGATAGAAAATTGAAGGAGACAAAGAGAGGTGTGTCATAGACTAAAATTTGAGAGATACTATGTGAATGTGAAGCTTGAACCCATTATATGCACCTCCAACTTGAGAACTTGTGTTCTTAAAATTGGACCATGACGTCCATGCTTGAATTGTTTTAGCTGAGGAAACTGATGAGGAGGCCCTCAAACTAAATCAGGTAAATTGGGAGGAATTCGATTGTTGGTTATTTTGTGCACATCAAGCACTAAAGAGAAGAAGAATCATTAATGGGAAAATAGGAAGCGATGAAGGGATTTCCTTTTTTGTTTTGTAAGCCTTCCATATGTTGTTGTGTGATTAGCCCAAACTTAGTGCTTGAGAGGTAGCATCCTTGTTTCGTGCAATTGAAGGAGAATGGAATTGATACTCTATACCTTAAATTGAACCTTGTTTAATTTCCTTGAGTGAAGCTTCCTTTAGGCATCATATTTGGCTCCAGAGTGGCTAGCTACGAGAAACTTGTAGTGTAGTTGTGCCTACAATTGGGTGAAGAGTGGTCAGTTGTAAGAAACTTGCAGTCTAGTTTTCAACAATTTTAAGTGAAACATATGTGTATTCCTTCTTTGTAAATGAAATTTTAATGTTTTTGAATGCTTTATGTTTAATGCTATGTTGTTTCATTATGTATGTATGCAATGACACGCTGAAAGATATTGTAATGTCTTATTGAATATGTATGAGAAGTGAGTTGAGTGTAATGTTCAATATTCTTGAATGTTGTTTAGTGCTCCATTGATAAATGAATGATGTATGCAATGGAATCCTTTCACACATGTTATCTATGACCATTGGGTGTTTTATGTTCAAGAATTGAGAGGTTAGCCTTTGTTATAATGTCTGCATTTATTTATTGTTTCATGAAAGTTGTCATGCTGAATTATTTTGTATACTATATTGGTGAAGTGAAACTTGTACGATTGGTATAAACATCAAGGGTCTTTAAGTATTCTACAGTGAATTAGTACTTTCTATATCAATGGAGGATTACAATAGTTGGGGTTGCTCCCCCTATTCTAAGTGAAAATTATTAGAAGTCCCTCTCTACCTGAGGGGACCTTGTTTCTAAGGAGATGAGTATGCACATTGTGCTCTCTATTTTGCATGTTTTGGAACTAAAATTCTTGAGGTTTCCTTGTTGAAGGTAGTGATTTGATTGTCCTTAGAATTTATTGAAGTAATCTAAATATTGGATGTAACTTGGGTAAAATTTATGGGTTTTTCTTGAAATTTGGTGTTTGGAGTCTTTGCCTTAGCCCATGGTCACATGGAAGATGATGACATATATGAGTTTTAGTAAAATGGACATATCAATATATCGAGGTACCATAAGACCAAATAAATTGGAAATTTTCACTTTTATAGAAATTCCAATATGGCAGGCTCTCGTATGATGGTTAGTCATTAGACATGGATTAGTGCATAAGTGACACATGGACAAGGACTGTGGCTTCTACACCTATTGATGTGGCCTTTAAGGGGTAAATATTGAAATGGGCATAAATTTATGCCTTGAAGTCATAATGAAATGAAATTTATATCATTAGAAAGCTCACGATGAAAAATAGATGATGAAGGCATCATAAATATGATTAGAGGTGGAGGAAAGAGAAAATTATGATAAATCCATATTCATAATAAACCCTGAAGGTCGGGTCTAACTATGCCCCACACCCCTAATATAACATTACGGGGTAGGGAGTGCTACAAATGTTCCAATTGTTTCCCATTGAATAGCAATATACAACCTTCCATACTTTGATAAGAGTTATTTGTAATAGTAGAAGCATCAATCCCTAATATTAAAAGGAAAATTGGGACTCACTTTACAAAATAGAGTTGATTCTAATGAGCAAAGTTTTATTTTGTACATTACCATTCCCTTCATTGATAATTGTAGAAAAAGGTTGCCTATGTTGTTGGAAAACACATCATTCTTCCTCCCCCTCCCAAAAAAATAAAAAAAAATTGTATAATTGTTATTCATAAGAATAAAATTATACAAAAAAAGCTTGAGAGCCAAAAGTTGTCTTGGAATTACAAGTAAGATCTATAGCTATCCATTTCGAGTAGCAGCATATAATTATAAATAAGAATGGTTTATAATGGTGGCAACATCAATGACTAATATTTGAGGCAAATTTAGAACCAAATTCTATGAAACAAATTTAATTATGTGGTAAAGAGTTTTATCTTGTATGTTTACCATTCCCTTCAATTGCAATTCTCAAAAAAGGTTGCCTAAGTTGTTGAACAACATAGCATTTATACTTTGATAAGAGTGATGTGTAGTTATAACAACATCAACAATTGATATTTAAGGGAAATTTGGGACCAAATTATGTGAAATAGAGTTAATTCTACAATAAAGAGTTCTATCGTGTACATTTCTATTCCCTTCAACTATATTTGTGGACAAAGGTTGCCTAGGTTGTTAAGAAACACATCCTTCTATATTTTGATAAAAGTGACTTGTAATGGCAGTGGCATTAATGATTGACCTTTGAGAGAAATTTGGGGCCACATTATATGAAGTGGTTAATTCTATGATAAAGAGTTCCACCTTGTACACTATTGACTATTTCAACTATAATTGCAGACAAAGGTTGCCTAGGTCTTTGAGCATCATAACCTTCCATAATTTGAGAAGAGTGATGTATAATAGTAGAAGTATCAATGGTTAATATTTGAAGGAAATTTGCAATCACATAATATGAAATAGAGTTAGTTTTGTGGTAAAAAGTTTTATCTTGTACATTACCATTCTCTTCAACTATAAGTACAAACAAAGTCTTCCTAGGTTGTTGAGCAACACAACCTTTTATACTTTGATAAGAGATATTTGTAGTGACAACAAAATCAACAACTAATTTTGAAAAAATATTGGATCACATTTTGTGAGACATAGTTAATTTTGTGGTAAAGAGTTTTATCTCCTACATTAGCATTCCCTTCAACTATACTTTTGGACAAAGGTTGTCTAGGTTGTTGAGCAACACAAAATTATATACTTTTTTATAAGAGTGATTTGTAACGACGATAGCATCAACAATTGATATTCGAGGTAAATTTTGGACCTTGCTCTTTGAAATAGAGTAAATTAAGTGGTAAATAGTTTTATCTTTGTACATTATCATTCCCTTCAAACGTAATTGGAGACAAAGGATAACTACATTGTTGAGAATCATGGTCTTTTGTCACACAATGTTTACCGAAAGGACATTGAGTTTCAACAATTTCTACATGATTGCCTAATGTTTGAGGAAGATCATAGTCTCATTATGGAGTTCTGATATGTAAATCCTTGACACTATCCATAAGTAACATGAATAACCATTTTTTTACCTCCAATGGGAGTGAAATAAAGGACAATGTTATGTGCTTCCAATGTTGGAAGATTAAGTAATTATTCAATTTGATTTGACCTTTTTTTAGGATTGTTGGTTCAAATGGATGGTTTAGACAATCCATTGACGAGTTAATTTGCAAAATCAACATTGGAATTAGAAGAGAAATTAAATTTCTCAAATTATAAACATTCAGTTTATCATAACTTTGTCTAGAAAACTTTAGGGAATGCATGCCTTACATTGTATAGGCATGGAAAAAAAATTATTATGTAAATTTTTCATGTCAAATATCAATAATCATCTTCATACATCCTCAGATCACTCATCTAATGTTCATAATGTTGTGTTAAGCACGCACTAAGAAATTGTCTTATGCATTTTAATTACATGAATCAACACACAAGTTTTCCAATGTGTAATTGTATGGAATCACGTGCAGTTTATTACATGCAAGACCCTTTATCCCTTAATTATAGAAAAATAGATCCAACACAAGAAGTCAAAATATCCATTGCCCATCAAAATCCAATTGTCTTTATCTCGAAAATAACTCATGAGAAGAAATATTTTTCCATAAATAAATGCACATAACAAAGTGCACGTAGGTCCTATGATAAAAACACTCCAAATTTGACTTTTTCATGAGATAAAAGTCAAGGTTGAGTGCCCCAAAATGCATACCAAGCGCTATGATGAATAGTAAATGGAATCAAAAGGAATTTGACCTAGAGTTATCAATATTCTCTAAAATTTCTCATACTTAACTATCCAAAATAAACCTTCTACACTGAATTCAAAGTTTGTCAAAATAACAATTGATACTATTTGTCAAATTTCATTGTCGGTACAAAAATGCACTAAAAGGTCAAACAAAGAGCACCCATGTATGAAATTTATAATAAGATATAATTACACAATAATGAACCTATATACTATTGCATAAAATCCCTCAAAATTCCTACATACCTATTTTTCCTAATTTACACAACTTTGACAAAATGCGTGCTAGGATCCATAGCCCTTGCTAACCCAACGTTGAAGGGCATGCCTCATATTAAAGCAAGGTCTTTGAACTATACTAGAAATTAGGTGAAATGATGGTGATATAAATATCCTCCCCTTTAAAAATAAATGGTGATCCAAGAGGAACTTCTTAACCCATTGAAGGTCACACCTTAGTTATACCTAGGTTCACTACTAACTAATGAAGTCCTACAGTTCGAGATTCTTATATTTCGAACCCACTTTACTTTATTATCACTAATTGCATCATATCCCTCTTCACCTTTGTTATTGGTTGCATTATAAAGCTAAAACCTATATGATTATTAGGTATACTAAGGTTGGGATCACCTATAAGCTAGGGAACCTAGGTCACCAAATGGAGTTGTCAAGGCCAGTTATTAGGCGAAGACTTGGTGGAGCTCCAAAAATTGTGATATAGGAACACCATTTATTCCTTCTCACTTATACAAAAATGCATGTAGATATCTAGCATTCATGATGATAATGATTCACAGAGCTCCTATCTAGCCTCAGGGAATAAGATCTTACTTTTCCACTAGTTGTGATGGATAAGTTGGGTCTAGAAATTACTAGGCTATACAAATATTTATATTGTTTTGATTTGAATACGGTACAATACTTGGGTATGATTAAAGACATGGTCATTAGTATAATACACATTCTATGGAGGTTCACCATGATGGACGTGCGAAAGAAACTTTTCGCACGTTGAATGAAATCTAATTTGAAAAGTTTAAGCATCAAATAAACATTATTAAATTATATAAATGTGCATAATTATAAAACACATAATATACAATTTGAATCACTCAAAATTACGTAAGAAATGAAGCCTAGATGTGCATTTTAGTGAATAACGTAATTTTGTCTAGCTTCAATGAAATGGATGACTAGTCTACATCACAAGGATAAATGAAATTATTCAACTTGGAGAGTGTGTTTTATTCCTTGTAAACTTTTCTTGTGTTTGCTACTGTTTTTGTGACTTGTGGGACTATTCAATAGTCTAAGAAACCACGATGTAGGGACATCTAAGCCATCAAGATCACCTAGGATAACATCTGGTCTGGGCTACACTAACCCTTAACATGGTTGGATTATTTTGGTGCCTCCTCTCCACTACCTCAAGTTTTGAACATTGGTTGCCTTTAAAAAAAAATGCAATCGCACTAGTGGTATTTAAATATTTATTATACATCTTGATACAATTCCATATGTTTATTTTAACAAATAAAAAATTCATACTATGCAAAATATTCCAAGGTTGATTTAGTGAAGTAAGACAATTTTGGCTAGCTTCACTAAAATGCATGCCTAGTCTTCATTATAAGGCTAAATTAATTTATTCAACTTGAATAATGTGTTTTTAATCATTGTAAACCTTGATACAATTATGTATCTTATATTAATAGAAAAAAATATATAAAAGTACTCCAAATTTGATTTTTCATAGCGTAAAAGTTGGTGTTGAGTACCTTGGAGACATGCACACCAAGAGTTATAGTTAATGACAAATAGAATAATAAACATTCCAATCTACAGCTACCAACATTCTCAACATCTCATACCTAGCTTTCTAAAATAATCTTCCACAATGAAATCAAAGTATGTCGAAATAAGAATTGACATTATCTATCAATTTTCATACTCGTTACTCCGGGGCCAAACCATGTACACCTATTTAAAAAATTTGGACTAAGATATAATGATATAATATTGAACCTATGTTCCCTTGCATTAGGTTTGTCAAAACCCCTTTTTCCCACTTACACAGTTTTTTTATAAAATGCACGTTAAAGCAAAATTTTGCATGTTGAATGAAATATGAAGCAAAATTTTAAGACTCAAACCAAGTACACCCAGGTATGAAATTGAACTAAAACATGTACACAATAATAAACCTACATAATGTTGCACAAAATCTATAAAAAAAAATGCCTACTTATGTATTTTTACCAGTTATACACGGCTTTGACAAAATGCAAACCAAATAAAAAAAATTCATGTTGAAGGAAATCCAAAGTGGAAACTTTTAGGGTTCAAATTAGATGTGGATAATTACAAAATATGCACTATCCAATTTCAGTCACTCGAATTGACCAAGAAATCAAGTCTATCCGTGCATTTAAGTGAAATAATTCATTTTGGCTAGCTTCACTAAAATGCACACCTAACCTTTAATATAAGAACAAATTGAATGATTCACCTTGGAGATTGTATTTTTACTCATTATAAACCTTAATACAATTTTATATTTTTACTTATGTTGTGCGAATAACTCCAAATTTTCTTTTTCATAAGCTAAAAGTGAGCATTGGGTACCCCAAATAAATGCACAGTGTGACCTATAGCTAATGGTAAATATACTCATAAACATTCCAACCTACAACAAGCAACATTTTCTACAGCATCTCATACTCAATTTTCTAAAATATATCTTATACAATGAAATTTAAGCCTACAAAGATAGTGATTGATACCATTTATCAATTTTCATAGTCATTACAAAAATGCAGTCCAAGGCCAAACCAAGTACATCTTTGTATGAAATGTGGATTGAGATATAATTACACAACGATGAACCTATGTAGTCTTCCATCAAGTTTGTCGAAATGTTTGCACAACTATTTTTTCCACTTATAAACAATTTTAAGAAAATGCACAATAAAGCAAAAGTTTGCATGGTGAATAAAATGTGAAGCGAAATTATTTAAAGCTCGAATCAAAAATATTAAATTGCATAAATGTGGATATTTACAAATGGTAAATGGAATCACAAATAGTCCAACTGAAGTTATCAATATTTTCTAAAATGCTTCATACTCAGTTGTCTAAAATATATCTCCTATAATGAAATTAAATTATGTCAAAATGGCAATTGATATTATTTTTCAATTTTCATAGTAAGTACAAAAATGCACTTTATATCCATACCAAGTACATGTGAATATGAAATTTGGATTGCTACATGATTACAAATAAACATAAGTGTCATTGCATCACATCTATAAAATGTCTACATGCCTATTTTTTTCACATATACACAACTTTGACAAAATTCACTTGAAAGTAAAATTGTCAATGATAAAAGAAATTTGAAGTGGAAAATTTTAAGGCTCAAATTAAAAGTGTGAAATTATATAAATGTGGAGAATTATGAAATACAGATAATCCAATTTGAATCATTAAAATTAGCTAAGAAATGAAGTGTGGGCATGCATTTTAGTGAAGCAAGACAATTTTGTCTTCATTACAAGGCCAAATTGAATGATTCAACTCAAAGAGTGTGGGTTTACTCATCACAAGCTTTATTACAATTCCATATTTTTAATTTGACAAATAAAATTTATATTGTGTGAAAGAACTGCAAAATTGATTTTTTTCTCATAAGGTAAAAGACATGCTTGAGTGCCTTTGTCACAACCCCATGGCCTCCTACAATCACAAAGTGCCTTTTTGGCACACCACGATCCCTCAAGTGTGCGACACTGACATGTTTCACAATTGGCTAGTGTATTACAATGTTATTTCACCCAAACTATGTTTCACAATGTATTACCCTTATTGTTCTCTATATTATTATTAATGTGCATAATTCATCAAATATAGAGCAATAATAACATTTTCATATCATCTTACATTAACATAAGCCATGAACATAATATGCAAGATATTATCATCATCATAAGCACGCACAATTTCAGTGGAAATAGCCCTCTGCCTTCTTCTTTTGTCAAAATGCATATGTACAATAATACCTGAGACATTAGCTTGGTCCAACCAAATCTCCAAGCTAAAATCCAAATAAACAAAGAAAATCAATACCAAACTTGATGACCCCATAGGTCCACCCTACTACCCTATCATGGGTTGTCCTGCCTTCAAGATAGATCATATTCCCTTCTCAATCGGGGTGGTTTGGTTAACTTGTCTCTAGCTTTGGTCCCTACACGACCATAGGCCCAAACGATCCTCTTATGCTCCCTCTTTGTAGACTCGCACTTTGTTCCTCAAAACGACTCCTTTAAGTGTGACTTCAGTTGTTCGATTATGTTTCATTCCATGGTGTGAGTCATGTGTTTCTATGACTCATCCCACCTTTGTGTAGTTCACGTTCGGTCGGCTCACTCACTTCCCACATCCATCGTTCCATCTCACTGTGCTGGTTAGCTCGCTAGGGTGTTGGGCGCTTTGGGTTAGGTCAATGCCTATTCTACCCAAGTTCCCTCAAAATTCATTCTGCATGATGCCAAATTTTGTTCCAGTTGACTTGTCTCCCACCCTCAACTTACTCGTCTCATCTCGGTGTGCCCCCAGCTTGTCTCATCTTGAGTGCCCTCAACTCATTTCATCTCGAAGGACCTTGACCTGTCTTTTCTCAATCAACACCAAATTTTGGCTCGCTCATCTTGGGGACTATGCCCACCATCATTCTATAAGGCGTCCTCTCCTTGGTCCAAATCATTCTGGGTCGACATCGTCCACCACTTGGTCGCTCGTCTAGGGGAATTTTGGTCCATGTCCTAGGGCATCCATGCTACTCCAATAGCGTCGTACTGGGCCTCCTCACTCACCATTAGGCCAAGGGCACTTGGTCACCCACAAATGTCATGCCACTAAGTTTCCTACACACACCCAATGGAAACCCCAAGTATCGATTTTTCAACACCTCGCATTGGCATGCTCTCACCCAACATCCATTTTTGTTGCATTTCTTACAATATCTTCATCACAAATCATGTGATGGGGATGTCTCCCATGGCACACATATCGGTTAAATGCGCTACCAACTCTAAGGCCTCACATCCTCCCCCAACCAAATTTATGGTCATCCTGACAATAGTCCAACCACAAACCTTCGGTCATCTCCACTGGATATTGTCATCATGATGAAGTTTCCTTGAATGATATCACTAAGTGCATCTCTATAAATCACTCATGCATATAGACATGTGTTGGATTCCCTCATGATGCTTGACTAATCAGGTAGTTAATATGATCATCACACTACACTCCATAAGAGCTCATGTCTTACGGTGCAATATCCTCAATGTCAGATCATCAAAACTCCACCAATTTGTTGTTGTAGAGGTGCCACTCTAGGTACCCCCATGAACTTGGCTCAACATCTAACTGAAATAGCAATCCATATCTTCATGGTTCACTAAGATGAAGAGAGCTTGCTATGATGACCTCCACCCTCATCTCCCATCCAATCTCTCGGAAGCATCCCTCCATACTTCCTCATCATGTAAGTCAGCAAAGGAGGATATGAGCCTATCCTACCCTTTGCTTCTTCAACAAGCCTCTCAAGCTCCAGATGTCATGGCCAACCTCTTGGGCTCAATTTTGATGTGCTAGCCTCCTCCTTGGCCTCAACATACCAAGGCACCTCTCCTTGACCACATCCCTAAACCACTGTTACCATCTTGATCTCCTTCCCCTGTGCCAATTTATTCGTCCTCTTCTCCAACTTCTCTACTCTATCTGTTAAAGTAGAGATGATATCCACATGTCGCGAGAGAAAAGACTCCACATCTTTGTTGCTCAACTCTTCATATGTAGCACCACAATATTGGTGTTCACTCTCGAAGATGCTACCCATCCTTGCTGTTGTATTCGAGTCTCCCTTGAAATATTTTGAGGAGGGCCTATTACCTACAACATCTCAACCTTAGTTTTATCTTTTTGCTCCAAAACAACCACCTTCTTCTTGATCGAGCAATTCCTTGCTAAGTGATCCTCTCCACATATCCAACAAGATATGGAGTTCTTCTCTTTGACTGCACCTGCTAGTTTGCCATCCTTGGATTCTTCCCTTTTTCTTAGTCCTTCTTCTTCTTCTTTCCCTTATCACTTTGCATCTCCTCCTTATCCTTACCATTTGTTTGGTAGTCAAGAAGTATTTATGTTGTAGTGATGGTTGTTGCAAGATTGGACACCCTCCTTCATAACTTCCTTCTTTTCCATGGCTGGAGATTGTTGATGAAGTGGTATACCTTGTCCTTCTCATGCATGTCTCTAAGCTCCAACATAAGACTTAAGAACTCTTTAATATATATTTGTATCTTACATGTATGCTTCATCGACCTTAGGAAATCCCTTGCCACCCATTCTTGATTCCTTGGTCCAAACTACACATACAAAGACTTGTTCAGCTCCTTCCATGTCTCAATGTCTATGATGTGGCCTATTACTAAAATTTCAACCTTGGTCCTCCACCAAAGTTTAGTTATTCATGTGAGATACATGGTTACTACATTGACATTTGTCTCTTCAAAACAACCCTTCATTTGTTCCACGTCCCAACAGAAGTTTCCCAATACGTTAGCACTTCTTGTCCCATCATATATTTTTTGTTCTTTTAGCTTCACCTTCATAGCAGAACTGTCTAAAGTATGTCCTATGGTTTTCTTCAATATTGCAATGGTGTCAACTTGGTCTCTTGTGAGTGCCACAAGTGACTTCACCTGATCTTCCAAGTCCCTCATCAAATCGTCTTGATTATCGGCTTGTCTTACTACAATTCAATATAGTAGGATCCTGACACAATGGCTCGCTTAATCCCCTGAATCTTTACTTGGTGTAATCTTTACTTGGTGTTCTTCAAACTCCTTTCCTATGGCCTTCCACACCTTCAACCATTTGTGCCAAAGTCATTTCAAGATATTTGACCTTCTCAAATATGGTCACCTCATCTTGGTCCACTGGGTTAGACCTAGTGTTCACCATTATGATCTACTTCTTCCCAGATGTGATCTTGTCAGACTCACTTCAACTTTCCCAACTACAATTTGTTCTAATAAATAGCCAAAACCAACTTTCGACCTTGAAAAGTCGAGTATCTCATCCATAGTTATGGATATAACTTGGTTGTTTCTCTACATAATACCCATTATGTGTTCATGGACTCCACTAAGATTGGACAAAATAAGTAAAGAACTAAAAACCCCAATTTCCAACAACGGATTTCTCATCTTGTGCTTTATAGTTGTAATTAGATCCTTTTGAGATACCATTACAAATTCTAATTGGTCCTTGGAAAATTCAATGGAAATACTCGTTATTTTAAGATTCTCTAGTTTTTGGGAACTCCTCCATAACAATAGCATGAGAAAGTGCAATAATCATGTAGTCCAATATAGCTTCAACTATTTTCGATTCACGTTTGGCCCACTTAAGTTGTTTCTTCTTGGGGTGGATGATCTAGAGAATAGTTTGATTATCATTGGGCATTTCTCCAAATTCTACCATTTCTCCTTCTGCCCCTAGAATGTCATCTTTGATTCACATTCAATTTTTGAAGTGGTTGTCATGGAGAAAGCCATAAATTAATTAATTACATTGACCTTTGATTTGGCCCATGAACTGGTTGAAAAAACAACACATTAACCAAAGCCTATATAATCACTTACATAAGGGTTTCTACTAAAGTTGTTAATAAAATTGTTGTATTCCATGCATTCTCCAAATCCGGTTAGTTCATGTACATATTAATTAATTAATTCGACATTGCCTTGTGATCTGAATTTGATCCTAAAGAAATCTCTAAGTTTTCATAACTTTGTAAAATTCATAGCGAAGTTTCAAAGTCTTACAAAGGTTGAACTTATCAGAAATATCCTTGAACAATTGTAATTTGTGAGTAGCACCGAGCGACGAGGACCCTCGGTCAAGCGCGCAAACTGTTGGCCCATGGTAACATGCGCTGCCACGAAACAACAAAACGGGAAGTCTTTTTTGAAAAACAGGGAGGTTTCTAATATGTGATTAGTGACAAGTCGCTAGTCGCATATTGTCGGGAAAACCCCTCAGAGAAGAAAAATCTCGGAGCAACCCAGACCCGAAAAGTCATAAAACCGTACAGAATTCGCCGATCCCGTAAGAGGCTGGTCCCACACAAAAATTGGCAGGATATCGGAAGGGATTCAAGCGGTAAGCGGTTTCGACTGAGTCCCACCCAATGCCACACACTGGGTGCCACGCATCCGGCGAAAGAGAGAGAAAATCGCTCACATCGGATGAATAAACGTCATGCTACTTACCCGCTTGATATGGAAGGAGACCATAGGATCTAGAGGCCCCAAATCGACGATGAAAATGTGATCCAATGGATGACTAGATTCAACAGGGTGAATAGGCCGAGTTGTATAAAGGTTTGAAGTCCGGCATGAACGATGAGTTGGCAGAGGAATCATGTTCACGGGCATTCGGGGAGTTAAATGGAAATAACGATAGTTCAAACATTTCCAAGAGAACTCACACTCAGTTCGTTATGAAACAGGTGGCCACCTCCCTGTAAGGCGTTACACAGTGATGATGACACAGAACAGAGGAATTCAAACGAACAGAGGCAGGAGAACCAGAAAGCCGAGAAGTAAAAACGAACAGTCAGAAAGCATATTGGCTTTAAAGCCATGAACTGACAAAAACAAAGCAAGCAGTGAGAAAAGCGAGTTAAGAAGTCTAAGAGCAGAGAACAAAGGGAAGAAGTTGAGCTAACTTGAAGGTAGCATCGAGCCAGACAGAGCTAGAGAGAGTCCAAGAGTCTATGTACTCCAGAGAAGGCTTGAGAGGTTCAAGCGAACTCCTATGTACATGCCTGTCATGTATGAGTCTTAGATTGGGCTCATACTACTGTGACCAATAAAGGTCGAGTTTCAGTAAGGAGAGTCTGTGTACTCCAGAGACTTGGGGGATCCAAGTCCAATCCTACTAATTTATATTTGTTGAGTGAGACTCAAATTGAGTTCACTGTTGTAAAAAAAACTCTGCTTTGAAAACATAATGGACAGGCCACCACTGAAGGCTGGACCAGGAGACGTAGCACAGGAGAACTGGGTGAACTCCTTATTAAACTTATCGTGTTTACATGTTTCTCTGTTATGTTTTCTTTAACTGCTTCAGTTTCTATGTATTTCGCAATCTTATCAATATGTTGCATAAAGTAACATAGGCACATCCATGCACATGAGTCTGTAATATCTTTAATTCTTTGTCCTGGATAAATTCCAGATCAAGTGGTATCAGAGCTCTAGGTTACTAAGGTTAGACAAGTTGTGTTGGATTTTGTTGTTGAATGCTAACTAGATCAAAGCTTAAATTAGGAGAAGGAGAGTTGGTTGAAACTAACCCTGAAATTGGAAGAGTCTATCCTAAAAGGAAAATGTGAAGAAAGTCCCTTGGAATCAGACCCTTAGTTCATGGATAGTTTCATGACCATGAGAGCCATGGTAGAGGAAATGTA
>APFE030197714.1:0-20757 GCA_000404065.3 Pinus taeda | reverse complement strand
GTTATGTGATAAAGCACAACTACAAGTGACTAGACAATGTAAACTTAGGTTTTCTTTTGGGTCAGCATTTGTAGATGAGGTTGAGTTAGATATTGTTCCCTTAGATATATGTGGAATTGTTTTAGAAAGTCCTTAATTGTATGATAGAAAAGCTATTTTCTATAGAGTTGAAAACAAGTATCAACTCGTTAAAGATGGAATCAAATATATTGTAAGAGCTCATAAACTCAAGAATAATTATACTCTTATAAATTCAGGGTATATGAAAAGAATTGTAAATTCATGCAAACAATTTTTACTGATGGTTGTAAAGGAAAAGAAACCTGAAAAAACCAATGTATTTGAGGGTTGTAATGCTAAACAACAAGCTGATTTAAAAAAAGTTGTTTCAGAATATGATATACTATGTCAAGAACCTAAAGGTCTGCCACCCAAAAAGGAAATAGTACATGATATTAATTTGTAGCAAGATGCTCCATTGCCTAACATCGGAATGTACAGGTTGTCCGCTTTAGAGAATGCAGAAATCAAGAAGCAAGTACAGGAGCTGCTCGAAAAAGGGTTCATAAGACCTAGCACATCACCTTGTGGTCTCCAGTTATCTTGGTGAGAAAGAAAGATGGCTTATGGAGAATGTGCATTGATTACCGTACACTGAGTAAGATAACGATAAAAAATCATTATCCCCTTCCTCGCATAGATGATCTATTAGATCAATTGAAAGAAGCTGTTTATTTTTCCAAGTTGGACTTGCATAGTGGCTATCATCAGGTCAGAGTTGTGGAGCAAGATGCATAAAAGACTGCTTTCAAAACAAAGCAAGGATTGTATGAGTGGTTGGTTATGCCTTTTGGCCTAACTAATGCTCCTGCTACTTTCATGAGAATAATGAATGATGTACTCAGACTTTTTATTGATGATTTTGTCATTGTATATTTGGATGACATTCTTATATTTAGTAAAACATGGGAAGAACATTTAAAGCATGTCAAGCAGATTCTAGATGTTTTGAAAAAAAAAGAATCTTTATGTTAAGCTCTCAAAATTTGAATTTGGCAAAACATCTTTGAATTATTTGGGTCATACTGTAGGGGTGGTGAATTTAAGATAGATCCCTCTAAGGTTGCAATCATTGTAAACTAGTCTAAACCCAAATCTGCTACTGAAGTTAGAAGCTTCCTAGGAGCAACACGGTATTGGAGAAATTTTATTTCTAACTTTTCCTTGATTGCAGCTCCCTTACATGCTTTAACAGGATTGGACAAGGTGTTTCAATGGGGAGGAAAACAGCAGAAAGCCTTCGACACCTTAAAAGGAAAAGATTAGTATAGCACCAGTACTAGCACTGCCCGATCTTCAAAGATCGTTCGAGATTGAAACCGATGCCAGTGACTATGCCATGGGAACAGTGTTGATGCAACACGGTAAACCCATACGTTATCATTCTGAGACATTTAATTATGCAGTAGTTAACTATCCCACATATGATAAAGAATTGTATGTATTAGTACAGCGTGTGAAAGAGTGGAAACATTATTTAATGGGCAAAGAGACAGTTATACATACTGATCATCAACCACTTCAATATTTTCACTCACAAACTAAGTTGCAGCAATCAAAACACTATAGGTGGATGGGTTTTCTACAACAATTTCATCATCTCATCTGATATAAAAAGGACATACATAATAAAGTTGCAGATATGTTGTCCAGACCAATCATAAATGCATCCACTATACTTAAGCATAATTCAGTATTGCATGAAAGCTACATTGAATAGTATGCTCAAGATATAGATTTTAAAGATATATATGCAACTTTAAGTCATGGCAAACAAGTAGAAGAATTGGATTATCGTGTTAAGTACCAACTCTTGTATCGTTTGGGAAAGTTATGCATTCCTCAAACAGAAAGAGTAAAGATAATTTGAGAAGCACACACGTCTCTAATATCAGGTCACTTTGGAGTAAGTAAAACAATTGCACAGTTGCAAAGATTTTGTTATTGGCCAAAAATGCATGAGACAGCTACTAGATATGTAAGAAAGTGTACCATGTGTGCTAAAAGCAAGCCCAACAATAGAAAACTAGGCTTGTACACTCCATTACCAGTTCCTTCTCACCCCTGGGAGAGTATTTCCATGGACTTTTTTGGGGGACTGCCTAAATCTAGAAAGGATCATGACTATTTATATGTTATTATGGATATGTTTAGCAAAATGTGTATTTTGATACCTTGTAACAAACAGATTACATCTCAAAAAACTGCAAAGTTGTTCTTTCAACATGTATGGGTTAATTTTGGATTACCCACTTCCATTATATCTGATCGAGATACCCGATTTGTTGTGAAATTTTGGTCGAGTTTGTGGGAATTGATGGACACCAGACTGAAGAACAGCACAGCTTTTCATCCACAAACAAATGGCCAAACAGAGGTAGTCAACAGGACAGTGATCCAATTTCTTAGAGGCTATTGCAGCAAGCATCCCAAGCTTTGGGATGAACACCTATGCTATGTGCAGCATGCTTACAACTGAGCTAAACATTCTTCTACACAAATATCTCCTTTTGAGACCTGTTTTGGTTTCACACCAAGGTCTCCCTTGGATTTTGTCTTTGGTAAAGACATAGTGGTTGATGAACACAGTGATGTGGATAAGGCAACCAAGTTCATTGAACAAATCCAAGAGATTCACCAGGCAATACAGGAATAGCTGGAAAAGAGCCAAGCCAAGTACAAGGCAAGGCATGATAAGCATTGGATTGAGCATAGTTTCCAAGTTGGTGATCAAGTCTAGCTGTATATTAGCAAAGACAGAATGCAAGGTGAAGGTAAAAGGCTGAAGCCAATAGGGTATGGACCTTTCAAAATACTTGAGAAAATTGGTGAGAATGTTTTTCGCCTTGATTTACCAGCTTACATGCACATCTACTCAGTTGTTAATGCAGACAACTTGAGACTATTTGAACCTTCATTTATTGAAGATCCCGAAGAGCGGAGTCAATTTCCTTCTATTGATGATCTATTACATGAATATCTCAATGAGTTGCAGGAAGATACAATTCTGGACAGGAAGGTGTGAACTACGTGCAGGGGGGATGTTGAGTACCTGAGGATTGGGCTCAAAGGTTCAAAACCAAGCAGTGCAAAATAGATAGAAATTGGGCAAGCGAGGAATCTATACCCTCACTTGATTGATGCTTAAAAACCAGCTTTTAATGGTCCAAAATATTTTTCAATGGGAAGGTCGTGATCCGAATTGGATCCTAAAGAACTCTCTAAGTTTTCATAACTTTGTAAAATTCATGCCAAAGTTTCAAAGTCTTACAAAGGTCGAGCTTATCAGAAATATCCTTGAACAGTTGTAATTTGTGAGCAGCGTCGAGCAACAAGGACCCTCGGTCAAGCGCGCAGATCGTTGGCCCATGGTAACGTGCGTTGCCACGAAACAGCGAAACGGGAAGTCTTTTTGAAAAATAGGGGAGGTTTCTGATAGTCGCTAATCACATATCGCCGGGCAAACCCCTCAGAGAAGAAAAATCCCCGAGCAACCCAGACCCGAAAAGTCATAAAACCGTACAAAATTCACTAATCCCGTCAGAGGCAGGTCCCACACAAAAACTAACAAGATATCGGAAGGGTTTCGAGCAGTGAGCAGTTTCGACCAAGTCCTGCCCGATGCCACACACTGGGTGCCATGCATCTGGCAGAAGAGAGAGAAAACCGCTCAGATCGGACGAGTAAACGTCATGCTACTTACCCGCCCAATATGCACGAAGACCGTAGGATCTGGAGGCCCCAAATCAACGGCAGAAATGTGATCCGAAGGATGACCGAATTCAACGGGGTAAACAGGTCGAGTTGTATAAATGTTTGAAGTCCGGCATGAACAATGAGTTGGAAAAGGAATCATGTTTGTGGGCATTCTGGGAGTTAAACGGAAATAACAGCAGTTCAAACATTTCCAAGAGAACTGACACTCAATTCGTTATGAAACAGGTGGCCACCTCCCTGTAAGGCGTTACACAGTGATGATGACGTAGAACAGAGGAATTCAAATGGACAGAGGCAGGAGAACCAGAAAGCTGAGAAGCGGAAACGAACAGTCAGAAAGCAGATTGGCTTTAAAGACACGAACTGACATAAACAAAGCAAGCAATGAGAAAAGCGAGTTAAGAAAGATAAGAGCAGAGAACAAAGGGAAGAAGCCGAGCTAACCTGAAGGCAGCATCGAGCTAGACAGAGCCAAAGAGGGTCTGAGAGTCTGCGTCTCCAGAGAAGGCTTGATAGGTTCAAGCGAACTCCTTTGTACATGCTCGTCATGTATGAGTCTCAGATTGGCTCATACTACTGTGACCAATAGAGGTCAAGTTTCAGTGAGGAGAGTCTGTGTACTCCAGAGACTTGGGGGATCCAAGTCCAGTCCTACTCATTTATATATGTTGAGTGAGACTCAAATTGAGCTCACTGTTGTAAAAAAAACTCTGCTTTGAAAACATAATAGAGAGGCCACCACTAAAGGCTAGACCAGGAGACGTAGCCCAGGAAAATTGAGTGAAATCCTTATTAAACTTGTCGTGTTTACATGTTTGTCTGTTATGTTTTATCTAATTACTTCAGTGTCTATGTATTTCACAATCTTATCAATCCGTTGCATAAAGTAACATAGGCACATCCATGCACATGAGTCTATAATGCCTTTAATTATTTGTCATGGATAAATTCTAGATCACCTTGATTTCCCTTTCCCATCATATTTGTATTGTTGGTGGCATGTCCTTGCAAAGCTTCATTGTTGGAGTGGGTTTTCAATTCCATGAGGTTGTCAATGATTATTTTCTTAAATTGGTTGATATCATGATTTGGAAATTTTTTATGAAGCCAAAATGAGATTGTGTCTATTTGTGATAGAAATTTATGCTATGCATGTTGGAACCTTGACCTCCTCATTTAAGAGATGGCACCCTTGTTGGATATAGAATAGAGCTCATTTGATCCCTTGCTATAACTTTCTATTGTACTTATGATATGGTCTTAAAACAAGCATTGATAATAGTTATGGGCTACATTTTTCATCTCATTGTCCATTTTCCACTGCAATGTTGTTATGTGCATGTTTGATGTTGTTACAAAAAATACAATTTACTCTTTTGTTGGGTCCATGGCCAATGTTAAGTTGGACCACCCATTCTTCCCAAACCATCAAATCAATTATTTGTGGTCATCTAGGGGATACTCTGCCTTTTTTTCATATTCATGTTCTTTGTAATGTGGGAAATCTCATATATGGGTACAATGCATGGTGGAGCCCTCTCTTGAGGAAAAATCCTAACATATTCCTAGACCTAACCCCTCATTTCTTGGACGATCTTTCCATCCACACACATTGTTGTTACCTTTTTAACAACAACAAAGGTCGAGTTTATGACAAGAGATTTATTTCCATTAAGTAGTGAATTGTCCCCATTTACTATTTTGTTGCTTATGGTTGACAAGGTTTATATATATATATGGAATCAATAACTAGGGCAACCTCATAGTTGAATGACATGGGGTTGATTATGTTTGATGCCATTATAACCACTAGGTGCACTATGTTGTCTCTAATGTGTACAAGGGTTAACAAGGGGACCATACTAAGGACCCCATAATATTTGACATAACACTTTACATAGCATACTTTGTCAAGTGAGCTACACCCCAAGGGTTCATGGTGGACAAATATTGATCTACATTGTTAATTTTGTTTTTTAAAGCGTTATAAAACTAATACGTAGTTGTAAATCCACATAGTTAGATATTTTTAGGTTTTACGAGATGTACGTTTACCCATACTAAATGATAAATTAGCATGATCATGGAGATTAATCCAATTTTCATAGAATTACTACAACATGTTTCTTCAAGCCTATTACAATCCCAAAAGAGGCGGCCCAATAGAGTAGTGGTAGCTCATAGTTTTACTATGGTTTATGGCTGGAATAAGTTTCCCCCCATTATGAGGAATCATCCCTAACGCCACTTCAAATAACTCATCCTCAATATTTCTATTACAATAGGCATCTTCAACCTCCTTGGAAGACTTCCCTTAAAAATCATGAAGGTTAAGAAGCTCTTTGAATACATACAATTCTTTATATATTTCCATGATGTCATGGTCAAAACTTGCTTCAACACAAATGATTTTATAGTTAAGACTTTCTACGCTTGCTTCAAGGACATCAGTGAAAAGAATTATTGTTTTTACTAATTTACCAAGCCTAATAAAAAAAGGTATCTAGTTGATAAAGAATTTTTTACTAGATTCAATAAAAAAAATTACTAGGCTTGTTAAAAAAAATTATTGAGTTGATAATTTTTTTTTACACGGGTTAGGCTTTGATTAGTTTGATTGGCGGAATGTGATCCCTTCAAGTTGATATGCCCATATTTTCCTTACAAAATCCCCAAGGGTTAGCGCAATTGGTCGAGTTCTCATTGCTAAAGCACCTTGCCAATGGGAGGTCCTGCCAAGATATTTCTTTTGAAAACAAAAAACAAAAAAAACCAATTTTTTTTACACAATTAGTAATTCCACACTTTAATACCACTTACAAGCAAACAATTAAAACAAAATATTTATTTGTCATGATATTATCTTTATAATGGCCCAAGTGGCAGTATTATATAATCCATTTAATAATGAGATGATCTTTCATGTCGATCTATCTACTTGAGAGATTACACTAATTATGATCTAATTATATTTGATTGATTACACCCAATGTCATTTTTTTCTCTATGGTACAATTTTTGGTGGAATGATGTGGAAAAAGCTCAAATAACACTAAAGTCAACCTATCCTTTGGTGCCTTTTTATGTTCCTCGTTCATAAATGGCAAGATCCTTATGTAAATCAATTGTAACTTTATTTCGCCAATGAAATAAAGTTCTAGTAATAATTTTTTTTGTGTTTATTGCATTGATTTGCTTCATGCGGCTACTTTTTGAATCTGTTTTAGATGCCCAATATGTCTATGATTAGGTGTTTGCAACCATAGTAAAGAGTTTGTAAATGACACTTAGGTACAAAACTCAGGAGTTTGCAACCATAATAACAAGTTTGTAAATAACATTTAGGCACAAAATCCTTTTTTCCTCATGTTCATGTTATTTGTCTGCAAAATAAAATTAGGATTGCTACGACGCAAAAAATCATTCGTATCTCTAAAATAAAATATATTGAATCCCTGTGTTGTTTGACTTTTTGGTCACTCTGAAAAGTATAATTCAAAGTTATTTTTAATTTTTTTAAGGTTACAACAATTTCTTTTTATTTCAAATCTGGCATATGCATTCCAAGAGGATATTTGATTCATTGAATATACCCCTTTAACTCAAGCATTGACTCGAAGGACTATAACAATGTAAAAGGTTTTATTACACATTATGCTTTGACAATTGTGCCTATGAGAATAACTACAATTTGGAGAACAACATGACTGAACAAAACTCTATTGTATGCCTAACTCTACAAAAGTTTGGTGTTTCAAATATCATTAATGAGGACCGGATTAAGACCCAAATGTCATATAGAAGGTCACAAACATACAAGAATCCTTGTAGGACCAACCATTGTGTTAACACTAATAGTTGTTTTCTTTCATTCTTTCAATCTAACATTCCCACATTGCTAAGTTTTGTGCAAGATATACATGTTTTTCTGTGCTAGGGGTTTTCCCAAGTCCACTAAGTGTTGGCAACTTCGATAAATCCTTGTTAAGGAGTCATATTAATGAGAGAGAAATGAACTAGAACTTTGATCCTAGTATTTTGGATTTGTGATGGTCACTGTGAAGTTTTCCTTTCTCCACCAATTGTTTATATAATGATATGATTATGAGCTCAACATAATTTATAAAGCATTTCCAATATATGAGCATAAACACCACCTATTAGAACAAGTAAATAATCTTTTTTTCAATATTATGTTTATAATTTATTTTTATTTCCAAACCATGGGAACCAATAACTTATTGGAAGACCTAATCTACACTCGAGATGAACCTACGAGCTACCATTGTAACCCAAAGATATATCCAACAAATTGTAAGTCAATATACCAATAACTTGTGACTTAGCAAGGGTTGAGCTATCCCAAAGTACACCAGACTAAACCTTTATCCCAAGGGGCACTACCCTTCTAGCCTTATCACAACAGGGAACATATCACTTGTTAGAATTTGAACCCTAGTGGAGATGAGAACTAGCAATCCACCCAACCACCTAGTCTACCAATTTTAAGCAATATTGAAAATTTTGTTTTAGGGATCATATCGTCAAGGGTCTAAAAATATTTTTTTTGCAAATATCAAAAATATTGGCAAGTAATCTCAAACACTACATAACTCTCAAGAAAAACCAGCTCCTTCAAAAACTCAAAATGAAAAATACCAAGAGAAAACAAAGATCTTTGCAACATTATTTTTAAGAGTAATATAGATACTTTATACTAGTTTTAATAGCATAATGCAACAAACAACATTTGATTAAGCTTAGTCAACCTTTTACAATCCTTTTAATCTTTGGGAGGGAAGTAATGCATGTCCCTCGTTTTTGAACCTGGATTTTCATAAATTAGGCTTTAAACTTTGCCATAGTCTAACAAGGCCACAATTTCACCTAGAAAACAATGGAAATTCAGCCAAGATTTTGAAAAAATCCAAAAAAAAAATTGGAAATCCTAGTTACAGCTACCAAGCTTCAGAATTTTGAGTGCCCCGAGGGTTTCTAATGGTGTTGAATCCATTTTCAACATACAAAAGAAAACAATTCAAACACTCCTAAGATTGGATTTCTTGAAAAACAATTCACTAGAATTTGGTGAGAATTTCGTCATCCGAACAAAATTGTATCCTCAGTAGACAATACCCTAAATTTTCATAAAATATGCAACTAATGTACTTAGATTGAGGATTTAATGACGAGTTCTATACCCCTATTGTATTGATGTGTTGGGACAAAAAAATGTATTTCAACAATTATCACGATTTGGAACTAATAATTTCTAAGATGGTCATTGTGTTGGGTTTAAGAAGATTTTCAAGCTTTGATTGACCTACCATTGCCTCCATAGGAAATCCATGAAGGGATAAACATTATTTTCCATTAGTGTGGTTTGGGGGGTCCTCTTTTGGAACAAGGAGCTTATCTTTCATGTCTCCCTAAGCTTCAACAGAGAATTCATCAACAAGGTTGTTCCCATTGGAATCAATTTCCATTTATAGCTAAATTGGTTTGTAGGTATTTCCTTATCCCATCTACTTGGCTATGATCTAGTTTACTATTTTCTTCTTCAAGGTGACATGCACTAATCGTGGAGGTCATGGGTTCCAACAATGAAATCAACTGTGCATAAGCACTCAAGGTAAGAGATCTCAACATTGTTTTGATTCCATTCTTCTTGTTTTTGTGTGATCATTTTTTGTGAGACATATTGTACTATTTAGATGATGGTTTATTGCATAGAGTGGCAAGTTGCTTTACAACTCAATATAGGGAAGATGTTGTCACATTAGTGTTACATAATGTTATATTAAAAAATAATAAAATAAAATACTTATATTACCAAAAAAAATGTTAATAAATTTAAATTTCTTTTTTTAGTTAGAACTAGATTGTTAATTAATTTTATTACCTGATAATAATAACAATAACAAAGTTAAGTTTTACTACTCTTAGTTATGAAATAGTCATGAAAAGAGAAGAAAAAAGAGTTTGTTAATAAATTTTGTAATTCAATGGAATTGGTAATGAAAAAAAGAAGAAAAACAGAGTTTGTTTAATAAGTTTGTATTAAAAAATAAATTATGTATATTTTACCAGACACTATATTATATTTAAATAATATAATAATAGAAAATACACAACAAAAAAAAAAAAGAAGAAGAAGAGTAGAATTAATTTAGAATCTATTTTAATTTGAAATCTATTTTTATATGGTAATTTTTATTAGTTAATTAAAAGAATTTTGAAGAATTAATATTGACAGATTGAATGATCAATAACAATTCACAGTTAAGTTTTTATATTCTTAATTATGAAATGGTTCTGGCAAAGAGAAAAAAAAAAAAAAAAGAGTTTGTTTAGTAAATTGTATTAAAATTGAAATGTCATGAAAAGGAAGATAAGAGTGTTAATAATTTGTAATTAAAATGGATGCATGAAGAGAAAGAAAAAAGAATTTTTTAATAGTTTGTTAAAAAAAAAAAAAATATTACTATTATATTAAATAAAAGAAATTACAATTTAATATAATTAACTTTGAGAAATCTAAGTTTTAGGATGTAATTTTTTATTTGTTAATATAAAGAATATGAAAAATTAAATTATGAGAAAATTGAATGATAAAAAGAAATTATATTTAAAAAAAAATCATCCCTTTCAATACTTAATAAATAATTTAAAATAAATCTAAGCTCATAGAATGGCACGACATCCTTTGCACTACATCCTTTGGTTGAGCCAAGTTTGCAGGGTTTGTTCATGATACCTTGATCACGTTGCTTCTTCACTTCCTGTCTCTTTTAATTCCTTTGTTGGTTTTTGCTTTCCATGACTTCATCGTTGAGATCCAGTGAGTGGGTGTCCCGCTGTATTTTTCCATAATCTTCTAGGTTATCCTTTGTTTTCAAGATTTTGCATTTATTTCTCTTTGGTTGGAGGTTGTGTTTCATTTTCTCCAAACTTCTTCAAATCAATCATTGAGTTTTCCTCTCAAATCAATCAGGATCAACCTCCACAATCACTTCACTTTTCTCTAGACCTTCGGACAGTCGTAGATAACCGGTCAGCTGCCACTTGGGAGGCCCATTAGCTCTCTGCCTTTCACCCAACCCAAGACCCATCAAGGCTGGCCTGAATTCAGATTGTAGGTAGATCTTAGGTGTGTTGGGTGTTTGCTGCCAATATTCATGACAGATTCAATATTTAAAGGTAAGGCTATTGTAATCAATCTCCTATGCCCACGTGAAGTCCATGCACTGTAATTTCAATTTCTCTGCTAAGGCTTTTGTTGGGTCTAGGTAGGTGGTAGGCCTTTTTTTCTTTGGTGTCATTTGCTGACATCACGCACTCCCCTAAGGGCGCCTCTCTGATATTAATGATGTTCTCTGTTAATAATTGAAGATGGGCTAAATACTACTCAATCCAAAGTGGGGCATGAGCAAGTGCGTCTTCTGTAGATGTGAAGTCCAGGTTACTTTATCTGCCTGCTCCATTGAGCCACTGTCCGTCCTGGAATATCTTCTTTGCATAGTTCATCGACACCTCTAGTTCCAAAATGATTCTCGAGTTTCCCGACATCTTCAAATGGCTGCCACTCTGCATTTCGTAGGCCACATTAAATTTAGTCTTTCCGTTATTGATCGTGCTGAATTCTGAAATCCTGGCTAGTTCGCTATGTGACTGCTTTTCAGACACTACCGTACAAAAGTTGACATCCAAAGGCCATTGAGACCCCCTCGGCTTGTGATGACTGACTTCAAGGTTTGCTCGAAGTGGTAGATGAGCTTAAAGATTTCACCACCAAAAAAGTTGCAATGTTTCCACAGAAACAAAGCCCTTGTATATGCCTATTGAGCTGCTACCTGGTGTGCATCATAAACTCATTAAGATTTTTATTGTGAAAGCCCTCGTAGATGCTTATTGAGCTGCTACCTGGCGCATCATAAACTCATTAAGATTTTTATTGTGAGACAAAAATAGATAAGAAATCGCTGAATGTATGCTATAAACATCAAATACACAAGGTAAGATCGCATAAATTTACACCTGTCACCATGCTAGTGCGGATAAATTTACTGCAGACAAATAACTGAACAAAATTCAATTTCATAAGCAAATGGTGTTCTCATAGATTTCAGCCATTTAATATATATAGTGACTGAAAATTGATCTTTTCTGCAACTATGTATGTTTACACGTACTCATTGGAACTCCTCTGCAAATGTGAAAATTTTGTTAATCCTATAAGACATCCAAATTGAGATCCAATAGAAACTGTGAAGTATTTTCTTGTCCATGGCAGCTCTAACAAATATTTAAGATCGTCATTGACTACTTGTTCACCTATTAATAAAACAGAACATGCAACCAAATCTGTTCAACAAATTAGTAGATTAGCACAACCATATAAATTAAATGGTTGGTAAACATCAAAATGTATCAATTTATAATAAACATCAAAACACTTACCCTGTTTTATTATGAAGGTTCTTAATCTGTAAATAAGCTTTGTTACAATATCCTAGGCCAATACCATGGCTTATCAATACCACACGCCCAAAAAATCATAACTCACTTCATATGGCACTTGTTCATATGAGATTTTTTAATTAATCAATTTAATTAAAAGAGAAAAGAAGAATACTTCATTTGGAGATAAATTTCAACTTTTTAATTCTATATACTATTATGAATATTCTAGAATATTCTGAGGTTAAATCTCTACCATCGACCTAATAATTATTGGTCACTAAATTAAACTTCTAGAACCTTTATTCCAAAATAGGCATATCGATGTAAAAACACCTTTTATGCATCATGTCATTATAAAAGATTTTAACCAGTAAAATACAATTAAAATGCAAAAAGAACTCTATAACATAATTGACATTAAACTAAAATGCCACAAATATCAAACACATGCATCCCCCTTCTGATACAATCAGATAAATACATCACCAATCTTGCTTGTTGAATAATTCAAAACAAGGGATGTCAATTATACAAAACAAGCTTTCTTATTGTTGCAGCTTGCAACATTTTCACTTCTGCCCTTGGCACAAGGAAGTTTGATTGGCTTAACTCCCTCCTGTGCAATATTGACCAACAATGGCCAAAACCATAGATCTGCGGAGGAATAGCATGAAACCTGGACATTAGACAGCACTGCACATAAAGCATCTGCAAAAGTTTGAACATTCGAGATTAGGCTTGAAAAGATTGAGATATACCAGCCAATCCAAGCCAATCCCTCTACATGGGAAGAAACTATCCTAAAATTATCCTAGGATGTATGCTTCATATGCTGTTCTCCTCAAACAAGTCCAGCAAGGCCAAAGTCTGCAAAATAAATACACAATCGTCAACTCTTAAATAACGTGATAAGCATAAATAATAAACTGCTAACTGATGGGTTGAATCACAAATTTGTGTGTCCCAAGGACAGGCCAAACTGGCTAATATTATAATTTGTACCTCTGGGACAGACAGCTGTAGCCGGAACTTGGGACCATCATAATGATGCAAAATAGGCCTAAAAGCATCCTCTTCAAGTGGTTTGCACACCTTTTTAACACGAATCCTCACCTGAAGTTTCAACTCATGTTAGTGGCTTGGACCATGATCACTTTGCAAGCTTAAAATTTGGAGAAATATAGCATTTCAATAGTGAATACTCTCCCGAGATATAAATAATAATGGACAGCACATAAAATAATAACAGCTCCTGTTGAGAGATATACAGTTGAAGATATCATTCAACATGTATAAGTAGATGCTGCAAAAAAGCACTGAATCTATCAAGCATGACTCAAAGTTGTGTAGAACAGTTAAATGCACCTGTGCTGGAAACCTTGATTCACCTTTGCATTTTTTGTCTTCCCAAGCAGTTGGATCAATATTGGATCCTCCAAAGCTGATGGCCTGAATTACAAATTCGAATTAGAAATCACCTGCAATTTCATCTGATGCTACAGACACAGACATTTGAGAATGCTTTCAAGGATTTAAGAGTTAACCTGATAAATTCCATGCAACTGATGGGTTGTATAATTATACAAAAAGAGTGGCAGACCCGGTGTTATGGCACGAACAGAATCCCGATATCGTTGAGGCAAACCTGCGAGGAAGAAAAATATGGCAACTTAAAATGGATGGGAAAACAAATGGCGAAAGGAGACCAGTCAATGGAGACAAATATGCTCAATAGCATCTAGCACTACAATCATTTACTTGAAAACTGAAAGTAGATCACTACCAGATGTTTAATCATTAATGTATAAATCAGTGATCCAATTATTTACTTGAAAATAGAAAGCTACCAGCAAGGTATATATCATCCATCCATCTCTTTAAAAAGCTATGAATAAACTTTGATTAACAAATCCACCAGTTACCAGATATTACTTGTCAACAAAGAACTGGAGCCACGCTAGGTTGTCAAATAGTAACATGATGATATTTAACGTGTCCTGATATAAACATGTAACTACAACTGAAAGAAGATCAACGGAGCACCTGGCCAGATGGCTGAGGGAACCTAGCAACAATTGTCTATTGATCCTTCGTAGGGAAGCCCTATATCATTCAGAATAGGACCTCTCTTAGTATTAATATTGCCCTCCAATTAGGCCAAATTCAAAATTATTCACTCAGCTATTATTCTAGTGCAGTCACAGTCATCGACCAAAATTAAAAAATAATAATAAATATGCAAATCCACACCACCCAAACGTAAAAGAAAGATGCTTAAAACACATACAAACGAGTATATTATATTAATCACAAAAATGACAGAGCACGATAACAAAAATTCAACAAGAAACCAAAACAAATACTCGCCCGTAGATAGAGTCTCCAGCTAAATGAAAAATTATAGCTCCAGGAACCACATAATCTCATATTTTGCACAAAATACTCGTAGCCTCCATTTAAAAACAAAGTAATCCACCAGCAGTCCCAAAATGAGGAAATATGAAACTCCCCGCATTTCAGACAAACCAACCATAACCCCAGAAAGATTGGAAAAATGCAAAAAAAGAAAAAAGTACAGATATATCTACAAAATCAGAAATAAATAATCCAAACTTGGGCAAGGACAATGAAATTTCCGCCAAAAAAACATAAATCAGAAAACACACCTTGCCTAGAACACTAATGAAATATGTTATGCCTAATAAAACAATACATCGTGTTCATCTTCAGAAAGCATTCCGATTAGATAGCTGCATGGCTATCAAAAGTATAGAATATCTGCTTACTACATTACAACAGGACTCAAACAAATTGATATCTGAGGCAATCGAAGCTGTAAAATATCTAACTTAACCACCACAGCTCACTTATCTCAGAGGCGACCTCACTGACCTGGACTATCTGTAGTTTGTTTTAACTTTTGCATGACAAAAAGAAATCTCAAGTTTCAACACAACCTCATGAAACAACCAGCTTCATCACTTCGTCAAGCAGATTGTGGTCAGTGATTACATCAAGCCACTTTCAATACTCAAACCCAGGTTCAAAATCTCCCAAAGACATGTTGCCTGGTGTTCGGGACAAGGTCGCCGGAACATAGAACAGAGCAGAAGTGAAAACCGGAGCATGAATGCCAGAGCATTTCAAAAGCATTATATATATATATATAACTTAATTTTAAGGTCACAGCCAAGCCAGACACCCACCAAATTGGTGTATGAGATCCCCTTTTTGTGGGACACAGGACTCTCCTCCATGCAGCAATTTAAGTCTTAAAGTCTACGGAGGCGTACATACTCTACCACTCTGGAATTAAATGTGTGGCATCTTAGGAGAAAACACATGCTCTTAATCATTGGCCCAATCAAGCTATATATGCATATATAAACACACATATCCATGCACACACAAACACAATATATATAGAGAGAGCACTTATATTCTAATAAAACATGTAGAATTCCAAACTGGCTGCAGAATATATGAAAACATGCATATTTGTATACTTGTAGATGAATACTACATTATTATGAAGTTAGAAATGTCATCCATAGTATATTAATGATTATATTAGAACTTTTCTTTGTATATTAATGATTATATTAGAACTTTGAAAAAAAGCATTACGAATAAACTAGCAAGAACATTTAAATGACAAGCAATGTTCCACTTCCACCATTACTTATATTGGGATCTTCTTCATTAGTATCATCCTTCATCCTTGGCCTTTTGTCTAGCCTTCGCCTCCACTTCAATCCTCTGGGAACACGAATCACCACCACCTAATTTTGTTGAAGCTGCCTAATCCAAGCCTTAAAATGTGGTAAAAAAATTAACATGCCTAGTCAATGAACTTGCTTTGAGTGAATGGTACATTTTTGCTAAGGCCTTGACAAGGGAGTTCAATTGTTCAACAATCAATGTCACCAACATTGGGGTACATAAAGGGCTTGGTGCTCTGGATTAAATGTCAATCACACACCTCATATGTGATAGAATCCAATGAAAATGCTGCAATCCCATCAATCCTGAATTTCTGAAAAAGTGTTAAGTCTGCTAAATTCATGATAGAATCCAATGAAAATGCTGCAATCCCATCAATCCTGAATTTTTGAAAAAGTGTTATGTCTGCTAAATTCTGAATAAGATACAAAATTCTACTTTCAATATACCACTCGCAAACATCCTAAAACAATTAATGACAATGTTAAAAATATAAGTACAGCGATAAAAATAATATTTTTTTTTTTTATCTTTGCTTTTTATCATTTTATTTTTGGTCAAAACTTCTCAAAAACAACATACCACTCTTAAACATCCTAAAACCATTAATGACAATGTTAAAAATATAAGTACAGGGATAAAAATAAAATATTTTTTTATCTTTGTTTTTTATCATTTTATTTTTGGTCAAAACTACTCAAAAACAACAGTCATGGGATCAATGGATCCAAGGACAGCATCCAAGGAATGCCAGGGGAGTGTCCAGGAATCATGCATGGAGCACCTGGGGAGCACGCTCCCTGCCCCAGAAGCATCCAAGGTAACATCGTGCTCCCATAGTGGCAGGAACATCCCAAGGAATGCTAAAGAGTGCTCCATGGACACTCCCACTCAGAGTGTGGTTCCCGGGAGGGAGGAGGAGAAGCAGCCCCAGGGGGTGTGCTCACAGTAACACTGGTCCAGGAACCAGAGTTAATTACAGTATTCTAAACTAGGTCGAAGTACCAGCGAGCTTGACAGCACATGAATGCAGTGCGTCTCAAAGGACGACGCCGGGTGCAAGTGTAGTATATTTGATAGAAAAAAATACCGCTTGGTCATGGTATCTAAACCAAAGGTATAGACCAATTTGTTAACAAAAGACCATTGATAACCTAAAAAAGAAACAGCTTTATCATATTGCTAAGTACTGGAAACAAAGAAAATAATGACAAGAGGGACAGATGGGACTCACCAAACAGCTGCCGTTTGAGATCTTCTTGCATAGTGTCGTTATTGCATACAAAGATGTAGCCACCGAGGACCTCATTTCTAGGGAGCATTTCCGACGATGGCAATGTCTTGAACCGCTTTTCGAAGCTATTGTTGTTGTAGCTATTGTTGTTGTAGTTGTTGCCGTTGCTACTGCTGTTGTTGTAGCTATTGTTGTTGTAGTTGTTGCCGTTGCTACTGCTGTTGTTGTTATAATTAATGCCATGACTTATGTTATAACCGCCGTGTATAATTCCAACTTTGGTCCCAGATTCGGCTGGTTTCCAAATCAGGTTAAATTGGTTGTCATTAACTTCCTCAAGCTTCCCATTCAATTTCCCCCCTCTCTGTTTCACTTCTGAATAGAAAGTTTTAGGCTCCAAACTGTTAATCCTGTCACTTTTTCCTCTCATTTGTTCGAATATAGCGAGCTTCGAGGCAGCCAGCGTCCAATTCTGATCCTCTGAGCTCAGGCCCCGAAGCTCCTCCCCAAACTGCCCGAACGCGAAAGAGTCCACCATCTTCCAAAACTTAACTCAACCGATTTAATCTCCACAGTCAGATTTCAGCCACTGCAATTACGATATAGAAATTCCAAAATTCAATCTTCGGATGTCACTTGCAGAAACCTTCAAATAAACAACAAAACAACCCGAAAACCGATAAAGGCAGGTGTTACTACACTGACTCACATAATTGTTTACTAACCACAAGAAAGCTTTTTAAAATAGGAGCAAAGCAGCAGTGATTACTTAAATCCTGTGCAAACTCCAATTTTAGGACATCCGATGGAAAGCCGCAAGTTTTAGTGTTGGCTGAACTGATTTTTGACTGAAAAACGACATTAAAGACGAAATTTTTATCACTTTCAGGAGATCAGAGACCTTAAGCTATGAACTTGAAGAAGCAAATGTAAAAACATGGAAAAAAAAAAAATCAGAAAGGGCAATAGGGCTAAAGCAACAACAGAAGAAACTTGATGGTTTCTGAGACAAACCTGGTTCACCCAAATCTGCAACTTCCTCCTGCAGAAACCTTTCCGGTACTGATGGAGATTCAGTATTTGAGAGCCTGAAGCGCTCTGAGCTCCTTCCTTTGTCAGTCAGTATAAAATGCCAGGGTTTCCTGTGGATAAATGAGAGGGAACTTTCATGCCCATGTCCATACCCATACCATGCCCATCCATACCATAACATCGTTTTAATTTGAATTAATTTTCAAATCACAGAATTTCAGCATCCTTTTTTCGCATTCTGTTTTTTAAATTAAAATGGTATATTCTCACTTGGGTTGCATTTCACATGCTTGTTTATTTTATAGTTTTGAAAGTTTAGTGTGATACAGATATAAGCTTAATGGTTTATCATTAGTTTAAATGTATCTTAATTTTAAATCTATTAAGTTTTTAGAAAGATTAAATCTAAAATTTATTAAACCTTTAGAAAATCAAGTTTTTGGAAATACAAATTTTAAGTTAAAATGTGTACCTATTGAATAATCTCTCAACTTTTCATAAAACCAGATGAATGTAAACTTTTATATATAAATGACAAATGAAAATATTTAAATTTAAAGTCTTATTCATGAAATTGACATATAAAATATTTTATTTATCAATAAAGACCTTTCAACTATTTAAAGCGAATATACTATAAACTCAAAAAAATTATGAAATAGCCAATAGGCTATAAACTACTTTACTTTTACTTTTTTTAATGACAATTAAACTTTGTACTTCTTGTTGTTGCATTACATAATAATAAAAACTCAAGTATTATAGTGTCCCGTTTTGGAAAAGAGCTGAAAGTTATTGCTCGCCAAATTCACTTCATTATATGTTTATAAACATTGTCTTTACTAAATAGACTTTCTAGACAAGTATGTCTTACCAATATTATTTTAATAAAGACTTTCTAGACAAGTATGTCTTACCAATATTATTTTAAGAAATGTTTATTCATATATATGTAGAAATTAATTGAAGTGGTAGGAAGGGGAGGGGTACTTTATAGTTTCAAGGATGATAAAATTTTGAGGTATTTCGAGTCTTGATTATATGATAAATAATCAAGCAGAGTTATATAGTCTTTACCATGGATTTTTGTTAGCCAAAAAACATTAGGTAAACACAAATACAGGTATTGGAGATTCTCTCCCAATCCCACATTGTCTCTTCAAAGGCTCCCTTCCAAAGGAGAAATCTATGGAAAACATCATGAAAAGAATTAGGGAAATTGTGGAAGATATCTAATTTGAATCATATTTCCATGTCTGAAGAGACTTCAACAGAGAAGCAAACAAGTACGTTAATGAGGGGTGTAAGTTAAAGATAGGTGAATTAAAGATTGATGGTCAAATCAAGCCTACTTTAATTCTCTAATGGTAAATGAAGTCTATTAAAAAAAATCCTAGTAGGGCTATTTGTTGTAAATTTTGTATTTTGTTGGGGCAGTTTTGCAAAGTATTCAACTACAAAACCACTTTTTTTGTTGCTCATCTAGATTATCCTCAGGAAAATCATGTACTCCTATTGGAAAGGATAAAACAATTGGAAAAATTTGATGACTTAGTTTTGTAATGCCCGATGTATTTGCTGGGAATGAGGCACAAAATTATATAATACAAATATTATTTCTAGTAAAAAAAGATATGTGTAGAAAATGATCATCATCTCAATGCATAATAGAAACATTTTATAGAAATGTTCATTGGCGCCAGTGAACATATGTGTAGAAACCTGTAGAAGATGACATAGGACTACTCTCGGTAGAGAATATGGACCTTGGTGCTTGCATGTATGCACAAACTTGTGGGCAAGCATGTACAATCATTTTCTTATATGTGTAGAAACATGTAGAAACCAAATAATATGCATTAATCCATGTGTTATAGAGATTCCTACATAGTTATTTGTGCACGTGGAGTCATTCAAAATGATATTTTACAGGGTAAAATGCATATCTTCTATCCATTCAATTTCTATTGACATGGCCCATGGGGCGTAGAATAGATGTTGATGGGGTGTATTGTTAAGTCACTATGTGATGTGAAGGTCACCACTTTGAAACTCTGTGGGCAAAAATCCATCCATGTTAAGGGTCGGTGCGGCCTAGGTTGGGTGTGATCCCCGAGTGATTTGATGGCCTAGATGCCCCTGGGTCACGGTTTCTAAAGCCACAGGTCAAGTCTGATGTAATCTCTAGAGAAATCAGACAACTTGACAAAAAAAAAATCTATTAACATGATCACTTCCCTCACATTTCTAATGTTTTTATTAAAAGTTTCATGAATAGGTCTCCAATCTTTAGTTTTTGCCTAATTCAAAATAGGGATTTATGATGTGTCATCACTATGATATCATGTTATAATTTACCTGAACCCATCACTCAGTATTTAATTCCCAATAATTAATAATTGAATTAATACACAACTAAGATCATAACACAAAAGGATTATGCATGACTCAGTTTCATTAGAGTTGTCGTCATGGAGTCTCGCCTCGCCAAGAAGCTTGTCACAACAGGGGAGATCCTCATCATCTTT
>APFE030197710.1:0-16725 GCA_000404065.3 Pinus taeda | reverse complement strand
TTGTTTGCTGATGGCAATGAGCAACTCCTGTGTCATTAAAATTTTCTGATTGGAATTTTTAACCGCCCTTAAAAGCTCATGATTTCCTGACTTCTCCTCACAAAACAATAAAATCTTTGATTTGGCGTATATTACAGAAGGAATTGGAAGAGTCCTAGAAGATGGCCATTATTTATGGAAAATTGCTCCTATTCTAGGTGTTTGATTTTGAGGTTGTGGTAAAGGCGAGAAAGCTCAACGTATGACCTGATCACTTATCTCGGTTGGAATATGGAGAATCAAGAGTATATGTAGATGATAAACTTCTGGATGCTTACTTGTTGAGAATTGAAGCTATTTCCGACTACCTTGTAGATATTGCATTGTTCCTCAGTACAGGTACCTTTCTTGGAGACTATTCTGCAATTCAGCCATCATGAAAGAGGTCATTTGGTTGATAAGAACTTGAATTTATGCCATTATGTATGAATTTACTTATTTACTTCGATTTACATATAGATCATACTTTTGAAATATTAAAAACACTTCTAAAATAAACTCAAAAGTGAATTTAAAAGAAAAAGGAGAAATTTTGTGAAACGAGGACAAAGGCAAGCGTTCACAGGCAAACTTATTTCAAACTTAAATCTTATACTAAGATGTGCTCGCAAAGGTTGTCAAATTGTCTACCACACTTTTTCTCCCCGGAATAATAGTGTTGTCCATTCCATCTCCAATTATTGTTATAAACGCTTTATCTAACGGTACTACCACATTGTTTTAGACAAGGGGGCTGCATCTATAGCTGCTTCAACTTTCCTGTATTGTCCGGTACTGTCACGGGACACAATCACATTCAACATTACATTAGTTTTTTGAAGATGCCTTTGATTGCTGGCAGACAACCATTTGGGAAAATCATCATCGAATGATTGCAAATCATCCTCAATATCAAACAATAGGCATTGACTAGGGAAAGCACAGATATTGAGAGCACGAAACTTGGCTGAATTGAGCACGGCAGAACTGCCCTTAACAATGGCGAGAGAATTACTTGCAATCTCTCTTAAATTGTTCACTGGGATTTCCTACAAGCGCCTTACACTAAACATTTGTGGCTTTTAACTCTTTGTGCCAGACATTTAACGCATTTGGAGATCAATATGGTAAGGGTTACAAGCGCTCCATTCCCAAAACATACAGTGCAAATGAAGTGCGGAAGGCAGGGTTGGATCGAGTGGTTGGCCACGTTGGGTTGCATGCAACCCCCACACGCCCCTCCACACTAAACGTTTGTGGCTTTGAATTCTTTGTGCTAGACATTTAACGCATTTGGAGATCAATATGGTAAGAGTTACAAGCGCTCCATTACCGAAACATACAGTGCAAACGAAGTAGGCAGGGTTGGATCGATTGGTTACTGGAAAGGAACCCTAGGGAAAATCTGACTGCGTTTCTTGGGTAACAAGTCAACGCTAACAGTGTAGAAGAGACTGCATATGAAATTATTTTTCCTTTTAAAGCGGATGGCATTCTAAGAATAATGGTAGCCTATAACTACATATTGTAGATTAACGAATACAACTGGCATTCTAAGAATAATGGTAGCCCATAACTACATACTGTAGATTAACGAATACAACTGAGCGTATGGGCAATTACACGAGCTTCTCAACTCAATCCCGGCAGGGACTACCGCCACGACAGTGGCACCCTTGTTCAAGATTATGCTATTTACCGAATTAGTTTCGGCTGCCAAATATTATTGCAAATACGAATTCTTTGATCTCTGTTGTTCTCCGTGGAAAGGACAATTAACAAGAATGGTTCGAAAAGTAAAAAAATACTCTTATTTATGGGAAGGTATTTGTGAAAATGAGGATGATAGTGAACCGGAATAGCCTAGACATGACAAACAACTTACAATTTGGATATATGTTTTGATTTTTTCTTATATAACAAAAGAGGGGTAAGTCGATATATTTTTTTCAACACCACAATGTTTGAAGCATTAAAGAAACTAAAAAAAATTAGGACTCCCATTTAGATTTGGAAAATCATAAAATTATTGATGAAATTATTTAATTTGGAATTGAAAGATAGTGATCCAATGAAGTTATTTATCTATCATGATATTGATTCCATTGGTGTTAAAGTTGATATGCAACTCACTGTGTTCATTAAATCTCTATACCCTACCTATTCACACTACTTGGAGTCTCTTAAGTTAATGAACAAATGAAAGCTATGATGTTTGATAAACTTGTAGATAAAATTGCAGAGAGAGAGAGAGCCTTTGGGAAGAAGGAGTCACTTCCCAATTCCAATGTTGAGACTTTGGGTTTCGCACAAAAAGATCAAAAGTATCAAGGAGAATCTATTAGAAATGGAAAAAGTAGTAGAGGTTGTGGTAAGAAACAATCTAGAGGCACGGGGGTAATAATCATCAAGGTGATAGACAAGGTAATAATCATCAAGGTGACAGGTAGCAAAACCATTTTTAGAATGATAAACAATCTGTTAAGTGTTATAGATGTGGTAAACTTGGTCAAACTGCTTGTCACATTCCTTGGGTAAAGATAAGTGAGAAGAAAGAGCAACAACTTCTAGAGAAAAGAAAACCACCTCAATCTACCCACTATATTGTTGCACATTCTAATGCCAGTATAAATGATGTTTTGGGCACTACCTTTTCCTCTTGGAAAAACACTTGGATATTAGACATGGGAGGCACTTATCATATAACTTTAAAAAGAGATTTTTTTTAAACATTCAGTAATCATATTGATGGAGTAATTTATTTTGCTGATAAATCACAAGTAAAGCCTTCAAGAATTGGATTTATTCGACTGAAAGTAATGGGAATTATTGATTATATTTTACATGATGTTATTTATTTTCCTCAAATTTAGAGAAGTTTGATGTCTCTCGTACATATTAGGTAAGAAAGGTATTCTATACATATGTTTCATGGTATAGTTGAAATATGTATAGTAGCTAATAATGTGATTATTATGACTAGTGTTGAAGAAGACAAACTTTTGAAACTCAAAGGAACATCATCTTCTACATTCAATTTTGCTCATTTGACTCAACAAAATGATACTTTGTCTTCCAGGTTGTTGTGGCATGTTCGTTTTGGTCATATAAATTATGATAGTATCAAGATTATGAAACAACAAGCAATTAAAGGGGTTCCTACTTTTCCTAGAAAACTTACTGCATGCGATGCTTGTATTTTAGGCAAAAATCGTAAGCAACCTTTTAATAATTCTACTTTTAGAGGTTCTAGGAATAAAAGTCTCATACATTCTGATTTATGTGGGCCTGTGCTTACTCATTCTGCCAATGATAATAAACATATGTTGAATTTTATTGATGACTACATAGGGATGTGTTGGGTTTATTGTTGAAAGAGAAATCTCACTTTTTTGCAACTTTTAAAATTTTTCAATTATGGATTAAAAATGAAACTCAACTTAACATTGACATTCTATGATCTGATAATGGTGGTGAATACACATCTCATGATTTTGAAAAGTATTTGCAAGACAATGACATTAAATATCAAACTACAATTCCTTATAATCTGCAACAAAATGGTGTTGTAGAGCATATGACTAGAACATTGCTAAATATGGTGAGATCAATGATATTTTTAAGAATGTTAACTTGATATTTTGGGGAGAAGCATTACTTTTTCCAGTCTATATCATAATCATTGTCGTTCTTCTCCCATCAATAATAAGTATCCTTATGAAATGTGGTATAATTGTCTTCTTGTTGTTCAACATTTTAGAGTTTTTGGTTCTCTATGCTATGTATTGATTTATAAACATAAACGTAACAAATTGGGTGCCAGGAGTCGCAAATGTCTTTTCTTGGGATATTCCAGTACTACCAAATCTTACCGGTTGTATGATGAGGGGAACAAAAAATTTATTATTTCATGAGATGTATTTTTTCTTGAATTTTCTAAAGACGCTTCCATTGTTGATAGACAACCCAGTCATTTGGATAAATTCACTTCCAAAAAGTTTTTATGAATGGGATAATGATCTTCCACATCCTGAAGAGGGGATTCACATTCTAGATTAGTATGTGGAATTTCCTTCAATAAATTTTCCATCTTCAATAGGAGATGAAGAAAAATTAGATGATAAGAATAATGATTTTCATGAAGAAAAATTAGATGATAATAATGTTTTTGCATGATCAAAACCACCCTTGAAGAGCATGTTCTTAGAGATGACCAAGCATCATAGTAATACGTACGAAGATCAACACAAATCATGAGATTTCCAAGAAAGTATGATGAATTTGATACAGGAATTTCTGCTAAACATAATAAAGGAAATGAAGGGGACGTTACTTCAATCTCATGTAAAAATTCTGATATTTCTTATGATTATGAATTTAATTTTTCTGCTGGTAATGGACCTACTACCTTTGAAGAAGCTACTAGGTCTAATGAATGCCAAGATGCAATGCAAAGCGAGTACGATGCTCTCATTAAAAATGACACTTGGAGCTTGGTGGATTCTCGTGTTGACATCAAACCCATTGGATGTAAGTGGGTTTATAAAATTAAGTATAAGGAAGATGGTTCACTTGAAAAGCACAAAGAAAGGCTTGTAGCAAAGGGGAGTGCACAAAAAGAAGGTGTTGATTATACATAAACATTTTCCCCTACATCTAAATGGGGCACTATTATAACTTTATTTTCTCTTGCAGCGCAAAAAGGATGGAAAATACATCGTATGGATGTAAAAAACAACCTTTCTAAATGTAGATTTCAAAGAAGATGTCTACATGTTTTAGCCAAAGGGTTTTTCCGTTAAAAGAAAAGAACAAAAAGTATGTAAATTGGTGAAAGATTTATATGGTTTGAAACAAGCATCCAGTGCATGGTATGAGAATTTATCTGAACAACTTCTAAAATTGAATTATAAGCATTTTTACCTAGATGATGCAAATTTATTTGTCAAGAAAGTCAGAAGATCAGTTGTATATCTAGTTGTCTATGTTGATGATTTACTTATCACATGAAACAATGATGATTATATAGCATTTGTTAAAAAATAGCTATAAAATGTTTTTTATATGACAAATTTAGGTTTACTTCATTATTTAGGAATTGAAGTTGATCAGAAACCTAAACATATTTGTATTTTCGAGAAAAAATATAATGGAAAGTTTTTGAGTAAATTTGGAATGTAAGACCGTAATCATGTTTCTACTCCAATAGAGCAAAACTTTAAGCTAAGTTCAAATGAGGAAAGTACATTTGAAGACCAAAAAACCACATGAAGCTTCTTAGAAGCTCAAATTTTCTTACTAATACTCATCTTGACATATTTGTTGACTTGTATTAATGACTGCACGAGGATGTGTTGGGTTCTCCACTGAAATAGAAATCTCAAGTTTTTGTAACTTTTAAAAATTTTCATTTATGGATTAAAAATGAAACTCAACTTAACATTGGAACTTTACAATCTGATGATGGTAGTGAATACACATCTCAAGATTTTGAATAGTATTTGTAAGACAATGACATTAAACATCAAACTACAATTCCTTATAATCTACAACAAAATGGTGTTGCAAAGCGTACGAACAAAACATTGCTAAATATGGTGAGCTAAATGATATTTTTTAAGAATGTTAACTTGATGTTTTAGGCAAATGTAATAATTTGTGTAGTCTATATTCACAATCATTTTCCTTCTTCTACCATCAACAATAAGTCTCCTTATGAAATGTGTTATAATCTTCTTACTGTTGTTCAACATGTTAGAGTTTTTTGTTCTCTATGCTATGCATTGATTCCTAAACATCAACGCAAAAAATTGGGTGCCAGGAGTCGCAAATGTATTTTCTTAGGATATTATAATACTTCCAAGGATTACAGGTAGTATCATGAGGCGAACAAGAAATTTATTATTTCACGAAATGTAATTTTTGTTGAATCTGCTAAATATGCTTCCACTATTGATAAACAACTGATAATTTGGATAAATTCACTTCTAAAAATTTTTATTATGAATGGGATAATTATCTTCCACATCCTAAAGGGGGGATTCACATTTTAGATTAGTCTGTGGATTTTCCTTCAATAAATTTTCCATCTTCAATAGGAAATGAAGAAAAAATGGATGATGATAATAATGTTTATGTTGAAGAAAAATTGGATGATAATAATGTTTCTGAAGGATCAAAAATTGCTCTTGAATAACTCATTTTTCAAGATGAGCAACTACCACATCAATCGGTACAAAGATCAACATAGATCAAGACATTTCCAAGAAAGTATGATGAATTTGATACAAGAAGTTCTACTATATAGAATAAAGGAAATGAAGGGGATGTTGCTTCAAGCTCAAGTAACAACTCTTGTATTTCTTATGATTGTGAATTTCATTTTTCTTTTATTAATGAATGTACTATGTTTGAAGAAGCTGCTAGTTGTAATGAATGGAAATATGCAATGGAAAGGGAGTATGATGCCCTCATTCAAAATGGCACTTGGAGGCTTGTGAATCCTCCTGTTGGAATCAAACCCATTGGTTGTAAGTGGGTTTTATAAAATTAAGTATAAGGAAGATGTTTCACTTGAACAGCATAAAGCAAGGATTGTAGCAAAGGGGTATGCACAAAAACAAGGTGTTGATTATACAGAAACATTTGCTCCTACAACTAAATAGGGCACTATTAGAACTTTATTTTCTCTTGCAACTCAAAAAGGATGTAAAATACATCATATGGATATAAAAACAACCTTTTTAAATGGAGATTTAAAAGAAGACATCTATATGTTTCAGATATAGGGTTTTTTCGTTAAAGGAAAAGAGAAAAAGTTATGTAAATTGATGAAAGCTTTATATGGTTTGAAACAAGCATCTCGTGCATGGTATGAGAAGTTACCTAAACATGTTCTCAAATTGAATTATAAGATTTTCAACCTAGATGATGCAACTTTATTTGTCAAGAAATTTAGAAGATCAGTTGTATATCTAGTTGTCTATGTTGATGATTTACTATCACAAGAAACAATGATGATTATATAACATCTCGTAAAAGGGAGCTATAAAAGGTTTTTTATATGAAAAAATTAGGTTTACTTCATTATTATTTAGGAATTGAAGTTGATCAGAAACCTAATCATATTTTTATTTCTCAGAAAATTATATTGGATATTTATTGAGTAAATTTGGAATGCAGGATTGTAATCATGTTTCTACTCCAATGGAGAAGGACATGAATATTAATTCAAATGAGGAAATTACATTTGAAGATCCAAAAAAGTACAAGAATCTTGTTGAAAGTTTAAAGTTTCCTACTACTACTCATCATGACATAGCTTTTGTTGTAGAGATACTTTCTAGGTTTATGCATCAACCCTGTGAAGGTCATTGGATCACAACAAAACAAGTACTCAAATATCTAAAAGGAACCCATTCATATGACATCAAGTATTCTAAAGTCTCAGACTTCCATCTTAATAGTTACTCATATTCTGAATTTGATGGATATAAATACTATGGGGTGTCTACTTCTGGTTATTTGATGAATCTTAGATCAACAACTATCACTTGGAGATCATGAAAAGAACGCACAATGTATATCATCTTATTTCATCTTTACTAAAGAAAACTATGTGATAAGGTTCACTCTTTTAAAATTTGATATTTTGAACATTGCATAACAGTCAGTTGATGTGTATCTCGGGTGTTCAAAACTTGATTCAACCAGAGGTTGTTTGTTAAATTTTTAAATTAGTCAACACTTTCATGATTCAATGCATATCATTATCATTGTGCGAACATTTACTATAATTTAGTTAATATTGTTGTATAATTGCCTCTATTGTTTGAGTTGTTAAAGATTTAGTAGTATGTCATAATTACTCCATTTTTAGCCAGATTGGCAAGAAGAGAAGCAAAGAGTTAAAACTAATTTTCCACTAAATTATTTTATAAAATAGTAATGGGCAAGCCAAACATTTGATATAAAGGCATTTTGTATTGATATTTATTACATGTAATAAAAAGGGTTTATCGATGAAAGTTGTGTAATGAAATACTTTCTATTATGTAGCACTTTTTTTTGAAGTATTTTAAAATATCATTATGAATGGTTTATAGTTTCAACTTGTTGGTGCATAGTTGCACTCATTTCCGAACAACAATGATTAACAGTTTGCATGGTAGTTAATTTTTTACATAATGGACTAGGTTTATGAAATTAAAAAGTCTAATATTGTAGCTCCATCTAAAATTCTTTCATCCTTAAGTGGGGTGGTCTATCTATCAAAATGAAGGCTTCCATTCATCGATTCTTTATTTCCCTTTAGCAAAGAATCCTTTAAAAAAAAATTAATTTTTTAAGTTGCTTCGAAAACCATGCTTGGATATGCAACACTACAAAGAGTAGACTTGATTTCACCTAGGTTTTTCCCTTGAGGAGCATATATTCTTCCAAAGTTACCTAAAGATAACATCATGATTTCTCTCTTTCAAATTCATGACATTCAAGTGCAACATGTTGAATTTGTAACTATAGTTAGTCTTCATAATGTACTTATGATCACTTGATGTAAATATATTTATCGTTGAAAAGAATATTTATAAACGCTTGAGTCAAAGGAAAATTTATTTTGAGTAAAATTACCATTACAACTTTTAAAAGAAGTAAATTTGAATTTTTAAAATGATTTTTTTGGCTCCGAAAGTGATAATTTGGATTCCTTCCAAGTCATGTTGGCCCTGGCTAAGATACACATCCATTCACCCTATACAAACAACTATAAAAAGGAAACCCGAGCTCCTCATTTGGGTAGTTCACATCCCTCTCTTAAGATAGTTTCTGGGAAAGTGAGCGAAGGACAACAAGGACAAATAATGATGAAGAAGAAGGCTGAGATTTCTCTCTCCTATCTCTCTCTAGCAACTCACAAGTGTGAAGGAATCTCTCTTTGTGATTCAGAGTTTCTGGGGCAACTGTTGCATGGGGGAAAAGTTTTATGGGTTACTGGGGAAACTCTTGCAAGGGGGGAAATTTTATGGGTTTTTGGGGCAAGTGTTGTAGGGTTGAAATTTTGGGACAACTCATATTACAAGAGGGACGAAATTCTAGAAGTGCAGGATCAAGAGCGAAGTACAAGATTTGATTTGGGTGACTTGAATTGGAGGATAAGGCTAGATTTGACCATACGTCCAGGTGTGTCTCTTATTGAACAAGAAGAATTTCTCTATTGAAAAGGTTGTTGAGTTTTCCACATAGTGGGTTTTCCCAAGGTAATTCTTATCACTCTTTTGTGTATTGTGATCTCTACTATTCGATTGTTCTTTATTGTTGAATTTCTGAAGTATAATTTTAGGATGATATAATGGAACAATAAAAAGAAGATCTACTTCAAAAGTAATTATCAAAATTTTAGAAATATTGTCTAATCCTAATTGCACTAGAAAATCAACACAACATACTATACCCAAATGGAAATACAATAGACTTAGCTTGAAAATGACTACTTACAACTTTAATAAGAAATTATCATTATCTTATTTATTACCAATATAATGCTTGACAAGGCACAACAAATATTCAAGTCCCATTGAAAGTCCAAGGGTAGTGGGAGAGACAACACTAAGTTGTTAACAATACCTATGTCAACACCCTATCAGATGTTGGATTTTTTCTTTTGATAAATACTAAATAATGGAAAAAGTGAATGTGCATTTCAGTACGAAACATACAAATAAAAATTGAAAGCCTTGCATTTGTGCACAATAATCACCAAATTTACAATAAAAATAATTGTATATATATAATATATATATATATATATATATATTTTATTTTTTTTTTTTTTTCATTGCAGGAAAGGAAAAAATCTGTCAATAGTTGGAAAATAACTTACCATATGACCACATTATGAGCTGCTTAAGCATACAAACCCAACATCTTTGGTTAATTCTAAGATTAAATTTCATCTAAGGAATTGAATATTGTAACATATTTTATTAATCATACAAAGCTAACATATTCAATAAATTTTTAGATTACATTTGCTGAGAAGATGGAATATTGTCACATATTTTATGTTATCCCACAAAATCCAAAATGAAGTAGGAAACTTCATAACTAAACCTTTTATCTACAAAAATAAAATCTTAGGAACCCAACATCTTTGATAAATTCTTGGATTAAATTCGATTGCGAGAATTTGAAGTATTGCAACTTATTTTATCCTACAAAGTCAAATTGAGATACAAAGTTTCATACCTAAAATTTAAATAAAATCTTAAAAAATCAGCAATCTTGACATTCTTAGAATGAGGAGTTAGAAGTCAAGGTAATTGGATTGATATCAAATGAGTTATGAAGAGGCACACTCTACTAGAAAATTATCTTCCTATATTCTTGGATTAAACTCATTTTGGGGAGTTGAAGTGTTGTAACATGTTTTGTCCTACAAAAGCTAAAATGAGTTAGGAAATTTTATAATTGAACTATGGAACCCAATGTCTTTAATAAATTCTCAAATCAAACTCTTTGAGGCATATATTTAACTTAAAAAACACCAAAAATAAACATAAACAATTAGAGCTACAGAGTTGTGTACTTTCTCTTTAACCTCCTCTTCTTGTAGATGAAGTGTTATTTGACAAGGTTGACCAAACTAAGGATGTGGACATAGGAATGGAAGTCGAGTTGAATTCCAGGATCTTGGAACTCAAGAATAGGTTCGTTATACTTTAAAACATTGGACCTAATCTACATTGGTCTATCAAGTTATCATGCACCACATTTCTAGAGTCATGTCGCTATGATAAGGGTTGGTATTCATTTAGTTCACCTTTCAATGCTTTGTTTTTGTTTTAATCATTTATACTATGGATGTTAAATATCAATTTGTTGTTTATCATGGATGATGTGCATGTACTTTCATTTTGATTTGTGCTGGAGCATTTTTTTAAATGTGACTATATTTTGTTCATATTTTGAAATGTGATTAATTTTATATTCAACTCGAATATTTTGATTTTAGGTGTCATGAAGTATTCCAACGTATTTTATCTTAACCCAAATAAATTAGGAAATGTAAACTAATTCCTAGTTTTGTTGGGTTTTTGTGCAATAAAATGAGTTTGAATATTTCAACTTTATTTTATCCCATGAAGCTTAAAATAAAAAAATTCTAAGCTTAAACAAAAAAAATTAATCACATTATATATATATATATATATAGCGAGAGAGGAGCGTGCCTAGGGTTGGTAACTGCTAATTCTTTGATTTGCTTTATCTATGTCAATATGTTTTTCTATCATTCATTTTGAATAATTAGGGAAGCAGGCAATGGGTGTTGAGCAACATAATTTATTCAAGGGGACTGTAACATATATGAAAAATTAAATTGTCATGATACCTTCATCCATTATGTACTATAAAAATTAAAATGAATCAAAATCAAAATAGAAACCACATAATCAAAATATTAATTGTTAAATAGAAAATAAATATTTTTGTTGAATTCTCAGACTAAATTCAATTATGATTATGAGAAAAAAAGGTCCCTAAAGACCAGGTAGATCTCTAACTTTAAAAATTTAAATATAAACATAAGTAACTAGAGCTATAGATTTGGCCATTATCTCCATGACCTCTTCATAGAGTTGAAGTGTCAATTATGACAGTCTGTTTCAAACTAGGGGGAATGGAGAGATAATCATGATAGCTAGGTTGAATTTTTGCATCCTAGGAGGCAAGGCTGACGAAAATGCATGCTCTACTAGAGCTAGGGCCTATTTTCCAACATTTTCTTCCAATATGATAAGTTGAAGTATTGCATCATATGTTATCCCATGCAAACTGAAATGAATTAAGAATATTCATAGCTCTCTTTTTAAACACAAAAATAAAAGTTCAAAGTCCCAAATTCTTAGATATATTTTCAGTTTAAATGCAGTTTTAATTTTAGGAAACTAGTTCTTATAGAATCTTTAGATCTCCAATTTTAAAGAAAGAAAAGATAAATAATTTGTTAGTATTGGCTTTCACCATTTTGACAATGAATTTTACATTTGCACTTCTATAAATTAGTTGATATTTATTCCTATTAAAATTATTTTATTTTTTATTAATACATCTACCATCCTTTATTCCTTAAGTTTAGCCCTCTTAATTTTCTTATTTTACCTAGCTCCTTTCATTTAGTTCTAACCATGCTTTAATTTTTGTAAATAGTTTGGGCCTCTTGGAATCGTGTCCAATTAGCCTATTGTTCAAGGCATGAAAAAAATATATATGCCTTCCTCAAAAGTTGAAAACCTTTTGAATCTGAATCAAACACTCGTACAAAATTTCCATTTGGTTACTCTGCCTTTGAATTGTGTCTCCTAGTACATTATGCATTTAGTGTTATGTGCTTAATATAAAATTCTTTCATGTAATCAATTTTCACTGTTTAAATATGTTGTTATATTTTTCATCTCTCTCATCACATGTAAACAATGCCATTTTCAAATTTCTTACAACTTCTTCTTCATTTTCTTTGTCCCATAGCCATGTACTCATGTTTGGCTAAGTGGTGAGCAAGAATAAAAAATAAAGGATAAAAAATCCTATATGGAAAATCTCATAATGTTTTTCAATGGTAGTTAGTAATTGACTATTCAAAAAATTTAACGCTTTTTCCATTGTAAAGCAGTCTTGCATTTGAAACTTTTCCATATTTTCCAATCAACCCACATGGTGATGAAAAATGCTTTTGCACTGGATGAGTCAAAATTCCAAGAAATAGATTACAAGCTATCTAGATTCAATTTATATAGGTTATAACATTTCTCCCACTATGCATGGGATTTTCAATTTAATTATTTTGATGTTGTTCTTCACTTATGTTATACCTCAATTGTAATATGAGAAGGAATTGTTAATCACTTCTGACATTTCTTGATTTATAGACATGATGTAGCTTTGCAATAACTGCATATTGAATTGGCTCCTGAGTATCTTGATGACATGCACCATGTTAATGATGTCCAAACATTATTTCAAGTATTATATACACCTTTGTCTCTTTGTGCTTCTTCTACAATTAGCTTATGGGGAGATTCTTTTTGCATCAAATGGATCTCTAATTGGTTGTCAATTCGAGTCAATGGTTGGCTATTAATGAATGGGCAACCATTACTTCACTTCAATGAACACAAATTTATGTATATCAATTTAATATTCTGTTGCATAACCAAAACCTTGTGTGTAGCCATTTTGAACCACTCTTGTTACACCATACAACATAGACCCTAGCTCCAATTCCTAGATCAATTGCTCCATTCACCTTTCCATGCCAATGTTCCTCCAGACAATTTGACATGTTGTTGAGCCAACAAGGGTTGTTTGTCTATGGTAATATTGTCAACAGTTGTCATGACTCATTGTTTGAATCTATTTATGCACTTGCACCATGGTTTGATGTGGTTTCTATGAGAAAAACAATTGCACAAACCTTTTACTGTTGTTTCATTTGCAATGGAATTATAGTTTTGAATGCTTGAAAGAACACCTCCATGATAATATCATTGAAAAAAAACATTGTCTCAATGATTGGAAAGGTTGTATATTATCTTATCTATGCCATATGCAAATGGAAATATAGGGATAAATTTTTTTACAATGCAATGGATATGTGAGCTACTCAATGTTAACATATATATTTTGAATGTAGAAATCAAATATATTACTTTCTGGTTCTATTGATCAAACACTTCATCCAAAGAGTTATAACTCATGTGTATTCCAATTTTTAGATCACATGTGCATCATCATGCACTTTTGTAACTTAATAGTGTCAAAAATATCATCCACATTGACAAAGTACGAAGAATGCTCGAATGAATTTCAAAGGAAATGAATTGCAACGTTGTGTCAACTATTTCTTCTAAACATCTTTTGACAAATAATCAAATGCTACTAAATCTTGATCTTTGTTGAAATATCACTCAATTGACGATTAAACATCAAGAAAGAGAAAATTTGTCCAATTGCCTAAACATTGCACATTATCAAAACAAGATTCACATTCTTTTTCATTGAGAAAATACAATAGCAAACTAGTCTCTAATGCTTCTTCCCACAAACCCAATGAACAATATAGTCATTTTGATTAATCAAAAGATACAATCTGAACATAGGGTGTTGAGCTAAATGAAGAACATAGAAAGAATATACAGTCAATTAAATCAATGGAGAGATATTTACAATCGATCCAAGACACACCTACTTATGCATGTTGCATTTGTGACAGGTTGCATTTTACAAAAGATATGCAACCCATTGACAAAATCAGATCATCATATTTTTCCAATCTCACTGTGAAAACATAAGTCAAACCCATCAAAATCAGTGAGAAAATTTGCAAATCTTGTAATACTGTAATACTCAATGAAAATTTTCTTGTACTTGCATCGCCTCTGCATATTCAACGAAACTAGAAGTTGCTTTCTATTGCACCATTAACACCTTTAGAGGAAATATTGATGGCACCAAGAGTGACCTTTGCACAAATAAGGAAACTTGGGTAAAAATGATCGCAAATTGGATTAACAGACACAATTATAAATGTCCCTACCAATTTGGACAAAGTTCAACTAGTCTTACCTAGAAATATCATGAGTGCATGACAATTGCAGTTATGTTAAGGAAAAAGATGGAGTACAGGAATGCTTATTTATCAAGAAACATTCGTTCAAAGAAAATGACCATTGCTTTGCATGACTTGTGCAACACCACTCTATAGAAAAATGAACATATAGTGATTAATAAATAGTGGAAAAGACACTTTGACCAAAATAAACAAAACCATGGCAACAATATTCTAGCAATAGATCAACTAGATTCACCAAAGCTTGAGAGCGATCTAGAACTAGAATCTGGAACACTTGTGCATGGCTTTTTAGAGGCTCATTTAATCCATGACCTTGACACATGAATAGTGCAAGTTGCACATTATGAGGGATTCCATCTATTGGGAATTTTCCTAGACAAGTTTTCTGAAGAGATTAACTTCTTGACATTGTTTTATGGCTTGGGTCGACCTGTTGATGTCAATAATTGTTTCTCCTATCAACAAATTTCATAATGGGAACTATTTCATATGTTTGAGGACTTCTCCAAAAATATTACAAAAATATTTTTCAAAACAATCTATATCTTGATAAACCAAGTTTCCAACTAAGCCTATATTTCCATTTGCAAAGGAGAGCTAAAAGGACAAAACTACTTACTAAAGATGTAAAAAATCAAAATATTCTTCATAGAATACTGCAATCATCAATTGCATATAATTATCTGAAAGACATTCTCTTCTGAGTACTTTGATACCATATAGAAAGAAATCTTTGCAATGATACATCAAGTTGGTCCACCAATATTTTTTGCCACATTCACCTGTGCTAAGCATCTTTGGAGTCCATTAAAAAATGCATTGAAAAAAAATTGATTCTACAACAAATGGCAATAATAACTCCTCTGATGAATCTATTGAGACATTGATCAAAATGGACATAGAATCTCATCAATGCATACTCTGATTACAAAAAACAATGAGCTTTTTGAACAAGTGCAAGATTATTTTTTAATCATCGAGTTCCAAAGCAGAGGAGAGGAGCATGATCATGGTCTTGTTTGGATTAAAAATTTACCAATATATAAAAACTCTCCTGATACCAATGTCATTGGGTTCATTGATCACTATTTGACTTGTGATTCAACATTGTTACCAAATGAAATGACTGAAATTCAAACTCATCATCACACCAAAACTTGCAAAAACCATAAACATTCTACCTGTAGATTTGGTTTCCCTTTCCCACCAATTGTTCAAAATTATATCTTACAAAATTTTTGCAATAAATACAATGACAATCAAGAAATGCAAAAAAAAAACTTTCTTTCCTTCTACAACATAAAGCCTATTCAAAAACCACAACCTTTGATAATTTCCTAATGATGTTTTGAATTACAAAAATAGAATACATATTTCTCCTTCGCTCTTATGTCACTCAGCCTATTGTATTGCTCAAAATAAATCGTTATGATATGTGGAAAAATCCATTTGCAAAAAATATCCCACCATTGTGGCAACAACACATAAATGCTCAATTCATTTTAGATTCCTATGTTGCAGCAACATGTTGTATATGACAAAGATTGATTGCACAATGCCATCTACTTTCAAAAGAATCCGAGAAAATTACTTATGCAGTGAAGTCAACAAAGTTGAAACTGTTCGAAAATGCATAAATTCATTGTTGAATATGCAACAAATTTCAAGCCGGTAAGTAGTTCATATTATTCCCTCATTGCCTCTTTACTCATCATCCAGAGAAACAATTTTCATTAACACAGCTCGAGCTGAAAAATGAGCATACGTGGTAAAACTACCTATTCTCTTGCAACAAGAACCTGATAACTCTAAATACAATGTGTGCATGAAAATATTTGATAAATATGTTGCACATGCCACTAAACTTGAAAAGCATTTCTTAGCAGGATATACTTCCTCCTATTCTGTTAGGATATTCCGACACATAGGAATAGTTAAGTATAACTTGGTCTAGTATAGAGTTAGGTAAAGTGTGTTTCTTTACTATGTATTCTGTTAGGATATTCCGACACATAGGAATAGTTAAGTATAACTTGGTCTAGTATAGAGTTAGGTAAAGTGTGTTTCTTTACTATGTA